>WNWK01023385.1:0-31166 GCA_009830355.1 Cherax destructor
AAAATTCTCCTCAACAACTTCAATAGGTCCCACGATCACGACACAAGACACAGATCACTATTTGACATACCCCAAGTCCATACTAACCAATGTAAAAATTCTATGCACATAAAGGGCCCCAGAATCTGGAATTCATTACCAGTAAATATTAAGTTAACCTTGTCGGAAAATCAATTCAAGACTCTTCTCAAAAATCACCTACTCACCCTATACTAAATACTCATAGTGTAACAAACATTCAAACCCAATGTTATTTTACTTAAGATAATCTTAGTTATATATTGTCATCCTCCTTAACACTTGTTGCAATTTCATATCATCATATTGTCATTTGAAATAAAATATATACAGTGGACCCCCGAGTATCGTAATTAATCCGTTCCAGGAGCTAGTACTTAACACGAAGTTTACGAAATTCGAACCATTATTTCCCATAAGAAATAATGTAAATACAATTAATCCGTTCCACAAAAAAATATTCACATACTAAATTAAAAACAATATATACAGTCATCCCTTGGTTTTCGCTTGTCCCAGTTTTCGCCGACTTTTTTCAGGGAAAATTTGTATTAGTTTTCGCCGATTGTTTTAGTTTTCGCCGACCGTATGGGACCTGTCCACCAGTGCCGCGCACATACAAAGGCCGTAGGCCCGCCACCAACGCACCTCCCACGCACATTGTCACGCAGTCTAGCATTGTTTATGCTTGAGTGAACATCACCCCAGGAGTTTATACAAAACATTTATTAACAATTCATTGTTTTTGGCCCTTGATTATTGTGTGTGACTACTAAATAAGCTACCATGGGCCCAAAGAAAGCTCCTAGTGCCAGTTCTTTGGTAAAGAAAGTGAGGAACACTGTAGAAATGAAGAAAGAAATAATAGAAAAATATGATAGTGGTGTACGTATTGCCGAGCTCGCCAGGATATACAAGAAAAACCCATCAACCATCAGTTCCATTGTGGCAAAGAGAAAGGAAATCACGGAAGCTAATGTTGCGAAAGGGGTGAATACGATAACGAAACAGAGATCACAAACAATGGAAAATATGGAGAAATTGTTATTGGTGTGGATAAACCAAAAACTGCTAGCGGGTGATAGTGTTGTGCAATCCATCATATGTGAAAAGCAAGGCTGTTGCATGCCGATCTTGTAAAGAAAATGCCTGGAACCAGTGTTGAGGTTTATGAATTTAAGGCCAGCAAAGGCTGGTTCGAAAACTTCAAGAAGCGAAGTGGCATACACAGTGTTGTAAGGCATGGTGAGGGTGCCAGTTCAGATAAAGATGGGGCTGAAAAATTTGTGCGTGAGTTTAAAGAATATGTAGAGGCAGAAGAATTTAAACCCCAACAAGTGTTTAATTGTGACGAAACAGGCCTCTTTTGGAAGAAAATGCCAAGGAGGACCTACATCACGCAGGAGGAAAAGGCAATGTCAGGACACAAGCCTATGAAAGACAGGCTAACTCTTATGTTATGTGGGAACGCTAGTGGGGATTTAAAAGTGAAGCCTTTACTCGTGTATCACTCTGAAAATCCCAGTGTGTTCAACAAATACAGTGTTGACAAAGGTAAATTGTGTGTGTTTTGGAAGTCTAATGCTAAGGCATGGGTCACTAGGGAAATTTTCCTGGAATGGTTTAATCAAGTGTTTGGCCCCAGTGTGAAGAAATATCTATTTGAGAATAAATTGCCACTTAAGTGCCTCCTGGTAATGGACAATGCTCCTGGTCATCCTCAAGACTTGGAAGACCAAATGCCTAAGGAATTCAGATTTGTAAAAGTGAAGTTCTTGCCTCCTAACACCACTCCTCTCCTCCAGCCCATGGACCAGCAGGTCATTGCAAACTTTAAAAAACTGTACACCAAAGCAATGTTTCAAAGGTGCTTTGATGTAACCTCAGACACTAGATTGACCCTAAAAGAGTTCTGGAAGGCTCACTTCGATATCTTCCATTGCATAGGCCTTATAGATAAAGCTTGGCAGGGAGTGACCTACAGGACGATGAACTCTGCTTGGAGAAAGTTGTGGCCAGATTGTGTACAAGAGAGGGATTTTGAAGGGTTTGAAGCTAACCCTGATGAGCCTATGGAAGTTGTGGAAAGTATTGTGGAATTGGGGACTTCTATGGGGTTGGATGTGAATGGAGAGGATGTGGAAGAGTTGGTGGAGGACCACAATGAAGATCTAACCACTGAAGAGCTGCAAGAGCTTGAGCTGCAACAACAACAAAACAGATCTGAGGAAATTGCTTCAGTGGAGGAAGAAAGATGTAAGGTGCCTTCTTCAGAGATTAAGGAGATTTGTGCAATGTGGAGTAGGGTGCAATCATTTGTGGAGGAACATCACCCTGACAAAGATGTTGCAATCCGTGCTGGCTACTTTTACAATGACAATTCCATGTCCCATTTTAGGGACATTTTAAAGAGCCGCCAGACACAGAGCTCTCTGGAGAGATATTTAGTGCCACAGGTGTGCAGTGACTCTCAAGCTGGTCCTAGTGGGATTAAAAGACAAAGAAGGGAAGTGACCCCAGATGAGGACTTGGTACCTAGAGTCCTTATGGAGGGGGATTCCCCTTCCAAAAAATAGGGTTTCTACCCTATCCCCTCCTATCTCTCTTCCATCAAACACCATCAGTCTTCAGTAAGGGTAAGTGCCACATTCATTTCATTCATTTGTGCATGTAAATCTATCTTTAAGGCCCCAAATTTTTTTTTTTTCCAAACTTCTGGGTTTCTGAAACGGATTAATTGAATTTCCATTATTTCTTATGGGGAAAATAGTTTTGGTTTTCGCCGATTTTGGTTTTAGCCGATCCATCTGGAACGGATTAAAATCGAAAACCGAGGGATGACTGTATATACAGTGGACCCCCGGCTAACGTTCATTCCAGATAACGTTTTTTTCGGCTAAAGGTTGCTTTTTACGTTCAATATTTTTTTCGGCTACCGTTATTTACTCAGCTAACGTTACGTACCAGACCTGTCTGCCTGCTCTGCGCTTGCGCACCTCCTCCCAGGACGCCAGTCCACCGTTGTTTACACTTGAGTGAACAACATCCAGCGCGCTCTTTCAAGCATTCACAATACATTTGGTGTCTTTTTTGGTGATTTAGTGATTGTCACTGTGAAATAAGTCACCATGGGTCCAAAGAAGCTTCCTAGTGGCACCCCTGTGGTAAAGAGAGTGAGGAACACCATCGAACTGAAGGAGATTGTTGAAAAATTTGAGAGTGGCGTACGTGTGGGTGAGCTTGTCAGGATGTACAACAAAAACAGTTTAGCAGGCATGCAGGGAGTGTAGCAGGCATGCAAGGAGTGTAGCAGGCATGCAGGGAGTGTAGCAGGCATGCAAGGAGTGTAGCAGGCATGCAGGGAGTGTAGCAGGCATGCAAGGAGTGTAGCAGGCATGCAGGGAGTGTAGCAGGCATGCAAGGAGTGTAGCAGGCATGCAGGGAGTGTAGCAGGCATGCAGGGAGTGTAGCAGGCATGTAAGGAGTGTAGCAGGCATGCAAGGGGTGTAGCAGGCATGCAGGGAGTGTAGCAGGCATGCAGGGAGTGTAGCAGGCATGCAGGGAGTGTAGCAGGCAAGCAGGGAGTGTAGCAGGCATGCAGGGAATATAGCATGCATACAGGGAGTGTAGCAGGCATGCAGGGAGTGTAACAGGCATGCAGGGAGTGTAGCAGGCAAGCAGGGAGTGTAGCAGGCATGCAGGGAATATAGCATGCATACAGGGAGTGTAGCAGGCATGCAAGGAGTGTAGCAGGCATGCAGGGAGTGTAGCAGGCATGCAGGGAGTGTAGCAGGCATGCAGGGAGTGTAGAAGGCAAGCAAGGAGTGTAACAGGCATGCAGGGAGTGTAGCAGGCAAGCAGGGAGTGTAGCAGGCAAGCAGGGAGTGTAGCAGGCATGCAGGGAATATAGCATGCATACAGGGAGTGTAGCAGGCATACAGGGAGTGTAGCAGGCATGCAAGGAGTGTAGCAGGCATGCAAGGAGTGTAGCAGGCATGCAAGGAGTGTAGCAGGCATGCAGGGAGTGTAGCAAGCATACAGGGAGTGTAGCAGTAGTGCAGGGAGTGAGGAGTCCCCTTCCAAACACTAAGCCCTGCCCCTGTCCTCCCTGTCTTCCCGATGCCAGCAAGTCTCTTCAATAAAGGTAAGTAAATGTTATTTTAAATGTTTATTTCATTATTTATTTATAAATTTTAAATTGTATGTAGTATTTATGTGTGTTTTCTGTATGTAAAACTATAGTTATTCTTTAATTTTTTTTTTTTTTTTGTGAATATTTTTGGATGTCTGGAACGGATTAATTGTATTTACATTATTTCTTATGGGAAATAAGGCTTCGGATAACGTTTTTTTCGGCTAAAGCTCTAGCTCCTGGAACGGATTAAGAACGTTAGCCGAGGGTCCACTGTATACAGTGGACCCTCGGTTAACGAATACCCCGGAAATCGTGCAATTATGTAAGTATAATTTTGTAAGTTCTTGTGGAAGTGTATTTTTGGGGGTCTGAAATAGACTAACCTACGTGAAATTTTCCTTAAGGAGTAAATTGTTGGTAATGGCACTTGAGCAGACTTCAGGAGTGAAGTTTTACGAAACTCGGGGTCCACTGTATATCAGTGGTACCCGACTTACGATGGTCCCCAAACTCACCCTTTTATGTAAGTTTATTTTTAAATGCTTTTGTAAGTGTAATTTTGGGGGTCTAAAGGACTAGTCTATTTTACATCATTCCTTATGGGGATAAATTCGTTTGGTAATGGCACTTGAACAGCATTCTTGAATGAAAAATATCGTAAGTCGGGGTACCACTGTATATATATACAGTGGTACCCGACTTACGATATTTTTATTCCCGAATGCTGTTCAAGTGCCATTACAAACAATTATCTCCATAAGAAATGATGTAAAATAGACATCTAGACCTCCAAAATTACACTACAAAAGCATTTAAAAATAAACACATAAAAGGTGAGTTTGGACATAGAAGTCGGGTACCACTGTATATACAGTGTACCCGACTTACGATATTTTTCATTCCAGAATGCTGTTCAAGTGCCATTACCAAACGAATTTATCTCCATAAGAAATGATGTAAAATAGACTAATCCTTTTAGACCCCCAAAATTACACTTACAAAAGCATTTAAAAATCAACTTACATAAAAGGGTGTGTTTGGGGACCATCGTAAGTCGGGTACCACTGTTATATATATATATATATATATATATATATATATATATATATATATATATATATATATATATATATATATATATATATATATATATATATATATATATATATATTTATATATATATATATACATACGTACATACATACATACATACATACATACATACATACAGACATACATACATACATACAGACATACATACAGACATACATACATACAGACATACATACATACATACAGACATACAGACATACATACATACAGACATACATACATACAGACATACATACATACAGACATACATACATACAGACATACATACATACATACAGACATACATACATACAGACATACATACATACATACAGACATACATACATACAGACATACATACATACAGACATACATACATTTACTTACCTTTATTGAAGAGTTGTAGGCATCTGGAAGGTAGAGTTGCTGATAGGGGCAGGGAGTTAGTGGTTGGAAGGGGAATCCCCCTCCAAAAGGACTTCAGGTAACAAGTCCCTTTCTGGGGTTACTTCCCTTCTTGGTCTTTTAACCCTTTGACTGTCGGAGGCCCCATTCAGAAACTGTCATTCTATGTCGGAAAATTTTGGAAAAAAATATAAATTACTTTTTCTTATGAAATGATAGAGAATCTTTTCCCGATGGTAATGACACCAAAAGTATGAAATTTGATTGAAAACTTACGGAATTACGCTCTCGCAAAGTTAGCGATGTCAGTGATATATACGCATCAGCGATTTCGCCGATTTTGAGCCCTATTTTTGGCCAATTCCATTGGGACAGTCGACCAAACTCATAGCTATTTCTTTAGAACTCCATTTGTTCTATCAATTGAGTACAAGAAATCACCAATTTACCGAATTCAACTACCCAATAAAGTGGTCAGAAAATGGCAATTTCGCCAATTTCATGCAAAATAAAAAAGATGTCAGTTTCAAAATAGGGTCCAGAATAAACATTGCAGACATCCCTAGCACTAAAATAAGATGTTATCTGTTCATTAGTCACGTCTTTAGGCCCCTCTTACATTACTCTTGTTTTCTATTTTGATTTTTTATTCACAAAAAAAATAGAAGATTTATTGTTATGTAGACTATTGCATTATTGTAAAAATTGTATAAATAATATCTGTGCACTTGTGAAAGAATATTAGACTCACCAGTTGATGTGTATTGGATGCGTGGTGTGATTTGTTTACTTTTGAACATTGGCAAAAATCGAACATTTCCACTACTTTGAGCTCAATTTCAAGATCATTTACATCATGAAACTAATCAAAATCATCTCTATTCCTGTAATATGTTTTCCATTCTATCAAATGAGACCATGAAAAAGAGAATACAACCATAAATACTATACGAAAATACACCTCAAAGTCGGCGTTTTAATCCAAAAACACGGTCGGAGTTTTTTTTTTCCTCATTATGTACTGCTTGCTGCAGGATTTTTTTTATACTGCGCACACTGACCACACAGACCCATTCTCTCACATGTGGGCCTACCAGCTTTCTCCTGCTTGATTTGAGGCCGGTGGAATTTAGGCGTATAAATACGTCCAAAACATTGGCTCGTAAGACGTATATATACGTCTGAAACAGTCCAAGGGGTAATGCCACTAGGACCAGCTTGAGAGTCACCAGACCCCTGCCTGGTAAAGTAACTGTCCAGAGTCCTCTGTTTCTGGCGACCCTTCAACACTTTCCTGAAGTGTGACATGGCTCTGTCACTGAAGTGGCTGCACAGAAGGCTCATTTCAGCTTGCTCAGGGTGGTGTCTTTCAACAAATGTCTGCAACTCATTACACTTTGTACACATCTCCTTAAGCACTGAAGAGGGCACCTCCTTCTGTCTCTCACCCTCCTCCTTTGAAGCAATAACCTCAGCTGTGGTCGGTTGCTGTTCCAGATGAAGCTCTTGCAGCTCTTCAGTTGTTAGCTCTACCCTGTGGGCCTCCACCAACTCTTCCACATCCTCACCACTTACCTCCAACCCCAGGCTGTTCCCCAATGCCACAATAGAGTCCACAACAGGCACAGGGTCGTCAGGGTCAGCCTCAAATCCTTCAAAATCCCTTTGTTGGACACAACCTGGCCACAATGGTCTCCAAGCAGAGTTCAAAGTCCTGGAAGTCACTCCCTCCCAAGCCTTACCTATAAGGCATATGCAATGCACAATGTTGAAGTGATCTTTCCAGAACTCTCTTAGGGTCAACTCAGTGTCTGAGGTCACTTCAAAAAGCACTTTTCAAACAGTGCTTTGGTGTACAGTTTCTTGAAGTTGGAAATGACCTGCTGGTCCATGGGCTGGAGGAGAGGAGTGGTGTTAGGAGGCAAGAACTTCACTCTGATGAAATTAAACTTGTCAGACAAACACTCTTGCAAGTTGTGAGGGTGAGCAGGAGCATTGTCCAGTATCAGGAGGCACTTGAGTGGCAATTTCTTTTCCAAGAGGTATTTCTTCACAGTAGGGCCAAACACTCCAGTCACCCATTCCTTGAAAATCTCCGTAGTGACCCATGCCTTGGTGTTAGCCTTCCAATGCACACACAAATTATTCTTGTCAACACTGTGATTCTTGAAGGGTATGGGATTTTCATAGTGATACACCAGTAAAGGCTTCACTTTAAAATCACCACTGGCATTGGCACACATCATAAGAGTTAGCCTGTCTTTCATAGGCTTGTGTCCTGGCTGTGCCTTTTCCTCCTGAGTAATGTAGGTCCTGTTGGGCATTTTCTTCCAAAACAGGCCTGTTTCATCACAGTTAAACACTTGTTGGGGGAGGAATTGTTCAGCCTCTACGAACCCCTGGAATCCATGCACAAATTTTTCAGCTGCACGTTTGTCTGAGCTGGCTGCCTCACTATGTCTCACAACACTGTGTATGCCACTACGTTTCTTAAACCTGTCAAACCAGCCTTTGCTGGCTTTAAAATCACTTGCCTCACCACTGGTTGCAGGCATTGTCTTGACAAGATCTGCGTGCAACTTCCTTGCCTTTTCACAAATTATCGCCATGGAAATACTATCACCCGCTCTCTGTTTTTCATGGATCCACACCAACAACAACTTCTCAACCTCATCCACTGTTTTCGATCTATTTTTCGTTAACATATCAACCCCATTTGCAACATTAGCTTCCTTGATCTCATTTTTCTTTGCCAGGATAGAGCTGATAGTAGATGGGGTTTTGTTGTACATCCTGGCAAGATCACTCAGACGTACGCCACTCTCATATTTTTCTATAATCTCTTTCTTCAGTTCGATGGTGTTCCTCACTTTCTTTACCACAGGGGTGCCACTAGGAAGCTTCTTTGGACCCATGGTGACTTATTTCACAGTGACAATCACTAAACTACCAAAAAAGACACCAAATGTAGTGTGAATGTTTGAAAGAGCGTGCTAGGTAATGTTCTCTCAATGGTAAACAACGCTTCACTGGCAGCGTCCTGCATCCCGCGCAGGCGGACAGGTCTAATACGTTACGAAACACGAGCCATTTTACGATTTTCGAAATCGAAAAAAGCTTACGAAACACGATGTTTACGAAATAAGAACCTTGCGAAACTCGGGGGTCCACTGTACAGTAGAACGTCATTTAGCACAAGATTATGTTGCACGTTACGGGTATTGCACGATTTAAGTTTTGCGACACATTATCGTCTTACACGACGTAAAGATTATATTACACGGTTCGGCAGGAGGGGAAAAAATTTTAGCGCGCGGTCGCCCGCGGTGGGTTAAACCATTGAGTCAGTGGGGGAGTCCTTGTGCCATCCCCCACCACCCTCACCCACCCACGCATCCCTCCCAGCGTTCAGTTTGGTTCGTACACGTGCAGGACAATAAGTATCGGGAAGCTGGCTGTGTTTATTTACATTCATTTCCTCATTTTCATTGCATTTTGATAAATATACCAAGAAATCATGGCACCCAGTAAGCATACAAGTGTTCCAGCAAGTGACAAGAAAAAGTTTAAGCGTTCAAGTCTAGGAATTTCAAAGAAAATCAAGATATTAGATAAGCTTAAGAGTGGCTCACGTGTGAGAGATATAGTGAGGGCCTATGGCCTTAATGAAGCATCAGTTCGTACGATTAGGAAGAATGAGGCAAATATACGAGCTTGTGTAATAAATAACCCAAAATGTGACCTCATGAAATGAAGGACACGTAGGTCCCAACAAGTAAATAAAACTGAAAACTTGTTGCTTGATGGATCGAACAGAAAACAAAGAAAGGTGCACCACTTAGTTTTCTCTTAATTAGGGAAAAGGCCTTACAGTTGTTTAAAGCAGTGTGTGATAAGGAAGGAAGGCCTGAAAACGAGTGTATGTTTACTACAGGCTGGTTCAAGAACTTTAAGTTGCATAATAAGTTACATAATACAGTGACTCGATACGATGGTCCCAAACTCACCTTGTATGTAAGTTTATTTTTAAATGCTTTTGTAAGTGTAATTTTGGGGTCTAAAAGGACTAGTCTATTTTACAACATTTCTTAAGGAGATAAATTCTTGGTAATGACACTTGAACAGCATTCTGGAATGAAAATATCGTAAGTCAGGTACCACTGTATTAAGTTTTCTGGTGAAAGTGCTTCAGCTGATCATACAGCAGCAAGTAATTTCCCTGCTGAATTTCAGGAACTTATTTATGAGGGAGGCTATGAGCCACAGCAAGTTTTTAATGCTGACGAGACAGGTGTTTTCTGGAAGAAAATGCCAACACGAACTTATATCAGTCAGCAAGAGAAAAGTGCACCGGGCTTCAAGGTAGCGAAGGATCACTTCACCTTGCTTCTTTGCGGTAATGCATCAGGTGATTTCAAGTGTAAGCCCATGGTTATTTACCGCTCTAAGACTCCTCGTGCTTTGAGAGGTGTGGATAAAAACACCTTACCAGTAATTTGGAAGTCAAACCAGTCAGCATGGATGACAGAGGAAATATTTATTGACTAGTTTAAGCATCACTTTATTCCTGAAGTCAAGTTTTACCTGCACAGCAAGAACCTTGCATTCAAGGCTCTCTTCATTCTTGATAATTCCCTTACTCGTCCACAAGCTTTGCTGGATGTGACCCCACATATAAAAGTTGTATTTTTACCTCCAAATACAACATCTCTGATACAACCACTGGACCGGGGAGTTATTCAGACATTCAAGTGTAACTACACAAAAAAAAATTATAAAAAAACTAGTTGCATCAATGTACTCTGACTCCAACCTGGCAGTACCAAGCTTCTGGAGTAAATTTAACATTGCAGATGCCATCAGCTATGCTAGAAGTGCATGGAATGAAGTGCCCCAATCAACATTAAATGCAGGCTGGGGAAAGTTATGGCCTTCTGTAGTTAATTCTTTCTCTGGTTTTTCCTTGCTTGAGTGTCAGGTTCAGGAAATTGTTCAGCTGGCAAGGAGATTACCAGGTGATGGTTTTGAAGATATGAATGAAGATGATGTGAATGAACTCTTAGAAGATGCTGATGAAGACAGGAGTCCAGAGGAAATGTTGGCAGAGTTCGATGCACAGATGCAAGGGAGGGAGATAACAGAAGAAGATGAAGAAGAACCTGAAGAAAAAGATTTAACATTGCAGCAGTTACGTGGGCAGTTCCATATTATTGGTAAAATTGCAGACTTTTTCACTGAAGAGGATCCTGACAAAGCTAGAAGCAGGGCTTTGAAACGGGGTCTAGACCAGCTGATGATGCCTTATCATCAGCTGTATAATGTAATGCAGAATAAAAAAGCCCAGAGATCCATTACAGAATTTATGCACACTGCAATACAACCATTGACTTCAGCACCAGAACCTCTACCATCCACTTCTACCGACAACCAACAAGCATCCACCTCAGCCCAGTAGGGCCACACCATCCATATCCACTCTTCACTACCATCCACAAACATCATTACCCACAATTTAAGGTAAGAAATACTATTATTTCTATTGCATTTGTAGTCTTAAGCAGTAATAGATCACGACAATGCACTACAATTACATATCCACCTCAGCTCAGTAGGGCCACACCATCCATATCCACTCTTCACTACCATCCACAAACATCATTACCCACAATTTAAGGTAAGAAATACTATAATTTCTATTGCATTTGTAGTCTTAAGCAGTAATATATCATGACATTGAACTAAAATTACATATTTGCCTTCAATTTTTGCAAGATCTGTTGGTCTAAAAAAACTTGTTTGGCTTTTTGGGGACTCTCAGAAACGTAACCCTATTTTTCCCATAAGTTCTGTTAATTATATAAGACGAAATTATCTAACACGACTTTTTCAGGAACGTAAGTATCATGCTAAATGACGTTCTACTGTAACTAGAAGAAACTCAATAAATTTCTCTAGTATTGTTATTTTACTAGTATAGCATCAACATATTGTAACTTGAAATAAAATATACAACTAGAATAAACTCAACCAATTTCTCTAGTATTGTCTTTTTAATATTATGTATAATCATATTGTTATTTGAAATAATATATAACTAGAATAAACTCAATCAATTTGCTCTAGTATTAAGTACTTAGTGAATAAGTCTTTAGAATAAGCTGCCCCTAATGCCATGGCATGCCAGTGGCTCTCCTTGCATTACAGTTTTATAATTGTAACTACCAATAACTATGTATACTTGTAACTTGCAATGAAATAAAAATATTGTTATTATTATATAACTACCTAACTTGAACATACAAAATTCCTTGTACAGTGGTCCTCTGCCTAACAAGCAAAATTCATTGCAGAAGCCTGCTCAAGTGCCATTACCTTAAGAAATAATGTCATGTAGGTTAGTCTATTTCAGACCCCCAAAAATACACTTCCACAAGCACTTACAATATTATACTTACATAATTGTACGATTTCCGGGGTGCTCGTTAGGCGGGGCACCAGTGTATTAACTTACCAATTTGTACCACCGGTAGAACACACCCTAACGTTACCCAGCCAGTGAGAAATACAATGGCCAACGCAATCTACTGAACGAAGGGAAATATAGTACTTATGGATAGGCTTGCTGTAGGAAGTCACCGGTGTCCCTCCATGTTTCCCAATTCCACCACTATATTGCAGTGGTTTCACATATTTTCTTCCCTATCTGCAGTGTAGGACATCACCGCATTATTTTCTGGTCATCTAAGGCTGCTCCATTCCAATTTAGCCCCGATGACGATGAATTGAATTAGCCGGTTATTGTGACCAGTCTTCCACTATTTTTTACCCTATGGCATCCTCCTCTCTACCCTGCCTGCACAGCTGCTGCTTCCTTTTCCACTCGCAAATTAATTTTAAAACAACAGCAACACAATTTACACTAAAAATTTATGCACTATAAATTTGGAAAATTACATCAAAATTTTCCATCAATATCATTTCATTAAATATCTGCCACAAATGAAAATGAAAATGTTTATTTCCTTGCAAAGCTTGCAATTTGTGGTTGACATGTTATAAAATATTAATTACAAAGAAGGCCACTAGCATGCCTAGGCATTTCGGGCAGACTAATCCTAATTCTTACTCTATATTGACACAGGTTATGGTGCAGTACATTTTAACATATATTATTAGATACATACATACAGTGGACCCCCGGTGTTCGTCCTGCTCAAAACTCGTCCTTTTATGTAAGTGTATTTTTTTAAATGCTTTTATAAGTGTATTTTTGGGAGTCTAAAAGGACTAGTCTACTTTACATTATTCCTTATGGGAATAAATTTGTTTGGTAATGGCACTTGAACAGCATTCTGGAACGAAAAAATAACGAAAACCGGGGGTCCACTGTACTAATTAGATTTATAATAGTGAGGTAGTACAAAACATACAATAATATTACAAATGGTAAATTTAGTATTGGGAATGATTTTGTCTTTGCATGATACACTGTTTCTATTAAAGCTCCTCTATATTGGGAGAGTATCTTAGGCAAACTTAGGACTAGCTTAAGATTTAATAGGCAATAGCTGTACAGTCTATTAGGAATTTTATGTTTAGTCATTTGGGTGGGTGCAAGTGTAAATTAGGGAGAATTACAGATAAGGAGAGTAATCTATATTGTTTTGGATGTGTTCATGATTCAAAAAAGATAATTTGGTGGTTTTCATTTGGTTAGTTGATGATGTGGTGTGTTAGGGAGATAAAATGTTTTTTTAAAGTAGTTTTGAAAATGGTGGTCGAGTCTGCAGTTCTAGAGTTTTCAGGCAGGGAGTTCCAAATTTTAGGCCCCTCTATGTACAGTCAACCCTTGGTTTTCGTTTGTCTCAGTTTTCGCTGATTTTGGTTTTCGTGCACTTTTTTCGTGGAAAAATTGTCTCAGTTTTCGTTGATGGTCCGGAACCTGTCCATGTGCCCAGGGCACATACAAAGCCCACAAGCCCGCCTCCCACACACATTCTCAGGCAGTGTAGCATTGTTTCTGGTTGAGTGAACATTATCCTGCGAGTTCATACAAAACATTTCTTAACAATCCATTGTTTTTGGCCCTTGATTATTGTGTGTGACTGCTAAATAAGTCACCATGGGCCCAAAGAAAACTCCTAGTGCCAGTCCTTTGGTAAAGAAAGTGAGGAACACCATATAATTAACCCTTTGGGGGTCGACAGGCCTTCTCGGAAACGTGTTCCTGGGGTCGAAATTTTTTTGGAATTTTTTTTTTATTTTTTCTTATGAAATGATAGAGAATCTTTTTCCGATTATAACGGATTGAGTACAAGTAACCGCCTATTTACCAATTTTATCTACCCAAAATAGTGGTCAGAAAATGACAGTTTTCCAATTTCACACAAATTTCAAAAGATGCCAATTTCAAAATAGGGTCCAGAGTAAACAAGGCAGACATTCCTGGCACTAAAAAACATGTTCTCTGTTCATTAGCCATGTCTCCAGGCCCGTTCCATAACTTTTGCTTTCCATTTTGAATTTTTATTCTCACACAAAAATAGAAGATTTACTGTTATGTACAGTGGACCCTCGGTTAACGAATACCCCGGAAATCGTGCAATTATGTAAGTATAATTTTGTAAGTTCTTGTGGAAGTGTATTTTTGGGGGTCTGAAATAGACTAACCTACGTGAAATTTTTCCTTAGGGGAGTAAATTTGTTCGGTAATGGCACTTGAGCAGACTTCAGGAGTGAAGTTTTTACGAAACTCGGGGGTCCACTGTATACAACTGCATCATTGTAAAAATTGTATAAATAATATCAGAGCACTTGTGCATGAATATAAGACTCGCCAGTTGATGTGTATTGGACGCATGGTGTGATTTGTTTACTCTTGAACATCGTCAAAAATCGAACATATTCGCTACTTTGAGCTCAATTTCAAGGTACTTGTCATTGTCATACCAATCAAAATCATCTCTATTTCTGTAATATATCATCCATTCTATCAAATGAGACCAAGAAAACGAGAATACATCGATAAATACCATATGAAAATCAACTGAAAAGTCGCTGTTTTAATAAAAAAAAAACGGTCAGAGATTTTTTTTTCTCATTATGCAGTGTGTGCTGCAGGATTTTTTTTTATACTGCACACACTGACCACACAGACCCATTCTTTTATATGTATGCCTACCAGACGTTTTCTGCTTAAATTGAGGCCGCTAGAATTTGGGCGTACTAGTACGGCACCAACCTCTGCTCGTAAAACGTACTAGTACGGCACCGACCCCGAAAGGGTTAAAGAAAGAAATCATAGTAAAATATCAAAGTGGAGTCGATAAAGGCTATAGCGCCAGCCAGCGATAAAGTGTAGCACTAACAGTGTAGCAAGTAAGTTGAGCAATAGAAAAATGACGACACAAAACTTAACTTCTCCGTTGTTGTTGGAGTATAGGGCCACTGAGAACCAAGCCGTCTCTGCCAACATCTCCAAGGTAAGTGTAAATATTTCTTATTTATATAAGTGTGAATATTTCTTATTTATAAATTAAAGTGTAAATATTTATTTATAAATAAAAGTGTAAATATTTCTTATTTATAAATTATGTAGATTGTGTGAATAGAGCTGGTGGCGGCCTGCTGCTGCTGCCGCCGACCACCACCAGCAGTGGCTTTTATACCCAACAACAACACTACTGCCAGTTCTCTCATACATAATGACATATTTTATTAATTCTAAAGTATATACATCATGTTTCTATGTTATTAATATTGTTTATTATGTCATATTAGATGAATTGTGATAGATAAATAAGCCGTAGAGCTGATGTTAGTGTCACAATGAAGCATTTTGTCCTGCCTCCCAACAAACTCGCCTCCCTCTCTCTTCTGCTCCATCGTCCATACACCAACAAGAGTCGTTAATAAAGGCAAGTGTGATGTTAAATGTTCATTTATATATGTTATTAGTGCTTTATATTTGTCATTCTTTTCTGTATGTAAATCTATATTTAATCTCTTAAAAAATTATTTTTTGTTAATACTCCTGGGTGTCTGAAACGGATTAATTGAATTTGCATTACAGGTCTCTCCCTCAACATTCGTGTTTTCCACTTTCGCGGGCTTCACACATTCGCGAATTCCCGGCTGCCAAATTCCCAGCCACCAAATCATATTTAAGTTTCCTGCCACCTGAGCGTCCCTACTACCTTCCCTCCGACCCGGAAGCCATCCCACACACCACTCACTCACTGAGTGTTTTGTTTGTTCATTATTTGTTATTAAACTACAGTATAACATGTATGTAGTACTATATAGTACAATATTTTACTATGTTTTCATGAGAGAGGGAGAGGCGAGCCGTAGCATTCAGTTTCTGGTGTCGTCGTGGGTGGCGGATGTCAGCCGTGGCGCTAATAAAATGTTGTGTAATTACGCTAATATTAATAATAAAGGTTATCTATATATTACATTTATTCCAAATTGATATCAGAAACATGATAAATACCCTAGAACTGTAATAAAGACGCTGAAATGAATAATATGAGTGGGGTAAGAGAAGCAGGCAGACCGTCATTCATAAGAGATGTTTACATCATGGTAAACATGCCTAAATCACTCTTGTTATAAGAACAAATGCAAAAATAGCATTTATTATTTTTAGAATAATAATAATTTATAATAATTGATCTGGAGCACTTTAAATGTTATCAGTATTTGGTAGCTGACATTTAGAGCACTCCACAGCAATTATTATTATATATTATTATTATTATTAATATTATTAATATTACAGTGGTACCTCGAGTTACGATGGTCCCCAAAATCGCCCTTTTATGTAAGTTTATTTTTTTAAATGCTTTTGTAGGTATATTTTTGGGGGTGTAAAAGGACTAGTCTATTTTACATTATTCCTTATGGGGATAAATTCGTTTGGTAATGGCACTTGAACAGCATTCTCGAACGAAAAATATCGTAACTCGAGGTACCACTGTATTAATATTATTAATATGTGAATGTTCTGTACAGTGAGTAAATTTAGGTCTTTGAAGAGTGGGGAGGGGGTGTTGTCTAGCATTGGATTGCATGATAATTCTTACTGCGACTTTTTGTTGGGTTATTATTGGGTTTAGGTGAGTTGTTGCTGTTGAGCCCCAGACATGACAATTACACTAACAAACACTTCACCTAATAAAAGAGGAGATACAAATTAACATTAAAACCAGCAATATCAAGGAAGCCCAATTGCTAGGCAGGCCGGGTCAAAAGTAAAGTGTTATGTTAAGATTCAATTCCATTGATGTAAAAAAAGGACCTAATGAGTTCCTCCATCATGAAAAAGAGTAATGTGTATTTTAATGAGTGCCTAACTAAAAGGCGACAGAACCTACTATACGTATAGACTTCGAAAACTTAAACGAGATAACAATGTAACAAACAGTGTTTTACTCGTGATGGCATTATCATGGTAAAATTATCAGACTCGGGTTGTAGGTTTGAAATAACAAATGTACAAGAGCTAGCATATTTCCTCACAATCACTGGTTTGATTGAATCTTGTTAAGCCTTATCTCAACATAATATCAACCATGTAAAGTGCTGTAGTACAATATACACTGTCCTTTTCTAATAATAATTATTTACCATATTGTTATAAGTGTATGTTTTACAATACAGTCTCTCCTCACTTAACAACGGAGATAGGGGCCTAAGACCCCATCGGTAAACGATTTCGTCGCTAATCGAGGAATCACCCTATACTAACACTTCAAAAGTGTCACCACCCAAAATTAAAACATTCAGTTTTATGTTTGTTGGGAAATTCCTTTCAATCTGTTTATTATTAATGGTAATACAACATGAAATAGGTCAATGACTTACTTCCAAGATATTCCAGGAAACGCTTACATAGCTGATTACTTGAAAAAGACAAAAAAAAATCGAGAAAATCACACTTTTTTCAATCTTTGCAGAGGGTAAGAGTGATCTTCTATAGTTACCCTTCAGACGGGTAACGTTTTCTGTAATGATTGCGGTCACTTTTTTTTATTATTACCATCCACATACCTTGTTCAGTGAGTTTAATCATTTATTAAGCTGGCATGAGAGTCACAGAGAATGTAATATAATAATAATAATAATAATAATCGCTCTGGAGTGCTTAGAGGTCAGCTACCAAACCTATACGAAATACGTGTGACATTTACAGCGCCCCAGAGTGATTATTAATTATATTTTATTATTATTATTATCACCATCGACATACCTTGTTCACTGAGTATAATAATTTCTTAAGCTGCCACGAGAGATAAAATGTCAACACACAGACGAACACACCAGCTGATCCCTCATTAAACTCAATGAACAAGGTATGTCGATAGTAATAATAATACATAACAATAATAATAACAATCGCTCTGGAGTGGTTTAAATGTTAGCTACCAAACCTGTACAAAATACGTATGACACAGCCTTCTTACAGCCTCTGAGTACACTAGCTTTCACTTGTCTCCATATTTGTACAATAATCTTTATAATCTTTATTTTCACCACAAGATCGAGAGCCTTGCTTTGTTTCTTAGCGCTTCCTTCAGGTGAATTCAAGGTCTTCCTTTTTGCTGACATCTTGTACTATGGGATGCACAATAAAGTGCAAATTTGTACAAATATGTAGTCTTGGAGACAGTGCTGTAGGAAGGAGTCTTGAGATACTTGACACTGATATGCTGCACTGCCTCTATGTCATATGTATTTTGTACAGGTTTGGTAGCTAACATTTAAACCACTCCAGAGCGATTATTATTCTTATTCTTATTCTTCTTATTATTATTATTATTGTTGTTATTATTGGTATTATTATTATTATTATTATTATTATTATTATTAAATTATTATCTACATACCTTGTTCAGTGAGTTTAGTCATTTATTAAGCTGGCATGAGAGACACTGAATGTAATAATAATAATAAATAAATAATAATAATGATAATAATAATAATAATAATAACAATCACTCTGGAGTGCTTAGATGTCAGCTACCAAACCTATACGAAATGTGTATGACATTTACAACACCCCAGAGTGATTATTAATTATATTTTATTATTATTTTTATTATTTTTATCACCATCGACATACCTTGTTCACTGTTAGGGAAATGGACTCCTAAGATTAATGAACTGTAATTAAGCTACTTAGCTTATTGATGAATCCACGACTTCGCAGCCGTCCCTGACGTCGTTATAGAGGATTCATGGTTTCCATCCCCTTGGGCTGTCAAATTAAAGGTTATTAGTGTAAAAATAATTGTCCCAGAGGAGCGTATGCCCATATAGTCAGTCACTGAATGGACTGAAATTAACACTCACTTGTTTTGGGCTGAACGCCCGCGTGTGACCGGGTGAATGATAAATCTGCCTAGATTATGAACATGTTCCTAACTGCGCAGTCTTTTGAACATATAAATGTCTGAGCAGACTTACCTGGGTATTTGTATCGGACCCTTAATTCACACCCGGAGAACGCTGTCTTGATTGAAGAACGTCACTGAAGAGTCACCGTCTTGTTCTACAATTCTTAGTCTTTTTGTAGTAGTTACTAACAGAAACTGCGCACACTTCTCTGGAATATACCGCTGTTTTATAATTAATTATCACTAAACGCGCTGGAACAGAGTTCTTATTCAATTTCCCGGCAATAGTGGACATTGATAAGAGAACGAATGCACACGACAAATGTTCCTTTGTCAGGTCAAATCACCGCGCCGCAAGTTCCCGCCCCCTCTTGTTGGTAAGTTCAATCTGACGCCCGCTTCTCCGCCCCTGCTGGTTTGCCGTTTCGCTGACTTCAGCTCAATTTCCCACTTGCTAAACACTGCAACATTTTGCAATTCAAATGCTTGTGTTCTTTAAATATTTAGATCATTAGAGCACATGATGGTAATGTCAGGTGTAGAAATTGAAATAGCAGTTTTCTTTAACTTTCTTGCTACAGCA
Source organism: Cherax destructor (assembly GCA_009830355.1). Taxonomy (NCBI): domain Eukaryota; kingdom Metazoa; phylum Arthropoda; class Malacostraca; order Decapoda; family Parastacidae; genus Cherax; species Cherax destructor. Next base: position 19,634 of record WNWK01023385.1, read on the forward strand.
AAGTCACATTTATCTCAAATGTCTATCAATCATATACACTCGTTGCAACACTGGTCAGCCATCACGTGACTTACTGGCTTCTTGGGTCCGTTCATCTGTTACAAATCAAGTTGTTGACCAGGAAGCCAGATGCCGTCTGGCCCTTTCTAAGGGCTGGGCCCTTGAAAAAAGCAGAAGGGGCTGAAAGGGCTGATACCCCCCATCTCTTGGAGAATTTTCTCCACACTGGGGGGCAGCGAAGGTTCACTGTAAGTGAACTACTCATGCTTAACATTAATTTGATTTTCTCACTCGCCATCACTGCTGCTTGTCTTTTCTGAACAGCTTTAGTCTGTGTGGTTTCTTTAGAATCAATAATTTTATTTTTGTTTTCAACATTCTGTAATTCTAACAGCACTAATTTATCTATTGTCTGCTTATTCACTACACCTTTGCTCAAAACATCAACTGTCCTGATGATTCCATTTGCATCAGGATATATGGTTGCAATTTTTCCAAGAGGCCATTGGACCTCGGACCATCATTGTTAATAATCACTATGTCACCAGGTCTTAAGGACTTACAATTTTCTGGAACACCAGCTCCATAGAAGTGTTCTCTCAATGAGGTGAGATAGTCTTCTGGCCAAATTTTCTCCCAGCGTTCAATCACTTTATTAAGGTGTTTGAATTTCCAGTGGACCCCCGAGTATCGTAAAAACTTCATTCCAGAATCCTGCTCAAGTGCCATTACCGAACGAATTTACTCCCTTAAGAAATAATGTCACTTAGGTTAGTCTATTTCAGACCCCCAAAAATACACTTCCACAAGCACTTACAATATTATACTTACATAATTGTACGATTTCCGGGGTGTACGTAACTCGGGGGTCCACTGTACGTCTGAGTTGCTCAGATTCGAAATACAGTGAGCCCTCGGTTTTCGTTATTAATCCGTTTCAGAGGGATTAATGAACACCGAATATAACGAACTCCGAATCTATTTTCCCAATAAGAAATAATGTAAATAAAATTAATCCATTCCAGACACCCAAAAGTAATAAAATAAAATATTTTTTTACAACATATAGACATTAAATTACACACAATTTTATGAGAAATAAAGAAATAATAGTACAATAACATGTCACTTAAATTATTGAAGAGTTGGAACGTTGATGGACACCACGCCACCTTCTGTTCCTCCTCCTCTCTCTTCTCCGTCTACACCCCTCCTTCCTTCACAGCGTCCCACTCCTTCTCTGTCTTCCGCTGCCTCCACACATGGACTTTTCTAACCCTAGTCCATAGATACCTCTAACTTTGACTTCTATCTTTTTCTCTATAAATCATGGCTTATTTGCAGTGGAATATCCGAGGCCTCAGGGGTAACCTGGGTGAGCTTCAGGTGTTGCTCTCCCAGTTTTTCCCTGTTGGTGTCTGTTTGCAAGAACCCAAATTGCAATCCTCTGTTATCCGGCCCTTTTCAGGCTATGATTTGTTATATTCATCGGATCCTTTTTCTGATGGAACCTATAACGAAAGTGCTCCTCTTATACGCACTGGTGTTCCATACCGTCAGCTCTATGTTCATTCTTCTCTACATTACACCGCAGCCCGTATCCACTTGAATAAGTGGTATACACTCTGTTCTTTATATCTCTCCCCTTCGCGAGCATTGTCTATCCCAGATGTTGATTTTCTGGTTTCTTCCTTGCCGCCACCCCTTCTATTACTTGGCGATTTTAACGGACATCATTTTCTTTGGGGAGGGTCGCACTGTGACTCCCGTGGCATTCAGGTGCAGGCATTTCTTGCTTCTCTCCCCCTCCATGTTTTAATTATGGGTACTCCTACCCATTTTGATCCCCGAACTCATTCTTTCTCCTGCATCGATCTTTCCATCTGCTCTTCATCAACTGTCCTTGACTTCACTTTGTCTGTCCTCCTGGACTTACATGATAGCGATCATTTCCCAATCATCCTTAGGTCCCCTTCGTATTCTCCACCTCCTCGTAGCCTATGCTGGCAATTTGACCATGTGAAATGGGACCTTTACGCACATCTTACTACCTTTCATGAGGTTCCTTCCTCGTCCTCCATTGATGAGGTTTTACATCACTTTTCATCCTCCATCTTCACAGCGGCTTCACATTCTATTCCCCAAACCTCGGGCAAGCATTCTCAAAAGTGCGTGCCTTGGTGGTCTCCTGCTTGTGCTCGGGCAGTACGTTTGAAACGTGCTGCGTGGGGCAGGTATCGGTATAACAGAACCACAGAGAGACTCCTTGATTTTAAGCAGAAGAGAGCTATTGCTTGCCGTGTCATATGTGACGTTAAACGCACTTGCTGGCGAGATTATGTTTCTACTGTCACTTCGGCTTCCTCGATGAGTGCAGTCTGGAAGAAAGTGCGGAAATTAAGTGGTAAATTCTCCCAAGACCTGGCTCCTGTTCTTCAGGTTGCCGGTGTCGATATAGCACACCCTCTTGCCATTGCCACTGAAATTGGTAATCACCTGGTCTGCATTTCTCAGGGGCTCCATCTATGCCCCTTGTTCCTTTCTTCTAAGTCTGCCAGCGAGTTACGGCCCTTAGATTTTTCTTCTCTTAGAGAAGAATCTTATATTGTGCCTTTTACCCTTCAAGAACAGCTGTGGAAGTCTGCTATTGTTCTCCCTTTTCGCAAACCGAGTACTACGGGACATGATACCTCCCACTACCATTCCATCGCTCTTACCAGTGCAGTTTGCAAGGTGATGGAACGTCTAGTTAATAGACGTTTGATGTGGTATTTAGAGACGCACAGTAGTCTCTACCCTAGTCAATATGACTTTCGTAAAGGCTGTTCTGCCATTGACCCCTTACTGCGCTTGGATACTTATATTTGTAATGCCTTTGCTAATAACCACTCGGTTATCGCCATCTTTTTCGACCTTGAGAAGGCTTATGACACAACTTGGAGATATAATATCTTGGCCCAGGCCCACCCCTTAGGCCTCCGAGGCTACCTACCATTCTTCCTTAAGGCCTTCCTAACTGACAGACATTTCCGTGTCCGGGTTAGTAATGAGCTTTCCCCGGAATTTGTCCAAGCTGAAGGTGTCCCCCAGGGTTGTGTTCTGAGCACAACACACTTTCTCCTTGCTATAAATAATCTGGCATCTGTTCTCCCATCCAATATTTGGTCATCGCTCTATGTGGATGACTTTGCTATAGCTTGTGCAGGTGCTGACTGTCACCTCATTGCAGTTTCCCTCCAGCATGCCATCAACCGGGTTTCTGATTAGGCCACCACTCACGGGTTTAAATTTTCTAGTGGCAAAACTCATCAAATTATGTTTACTAGACGTTCAGTGGTCTTTGATCATCCATTGTACCTATACAGCTCACGTATTCCAGAACATGATACAGTCAGGTTTCTCGGCCTCCTGTTTGACCGTCGATTGTCCTGGAAACCTCATATTACCTCTCTTAAGGCAACTTGTCAGCCGGCTGAACCTCCTTAAAACCCTCGCACATCTTTCATGGTGAGCTGATTGTAGAACTCTCTTCGTCTACATTCAGCCCTAATTTTATCAAAACTCGATTATGGTGACCAGATATATTCGGCGGCCTCCCCTGCTACTTTTTCCATCCTTAATCCCATCCATCACCAGGGATTACGCTTATGCCTTGGTGCATTTCGTTCTTCCACGGTTGAGAGCCTCTATGTAGAAGCGAGCATTCCATCCTTGTCCGATCGTCGTGATGCACATTGCATTCGCTATTATGACCTCCGCAATCCTTTCATGTATAGGATTGTTACAGATGTTAGTAGACGCTCTTTATTTGTTCGTCGCCCCTGCTTACTTCGTCCCTTTTCTCTTCGTCTACATTCACTTCTGTCTTCCCTTCAGCTACCACCTCTATATGTTCATGTGACATCTCCCTTTCCCCTACCCCCTTGGGAAGTTCCTGCTGTCCGTGTCTGTTCTATTCCTCTACCTTGCACGAAAAACCCGCCTACCTACGGCTGCTTCTCGCTCTTTTTTTCTAGACCACTTCCGTTCTCATTCCCATTCTATCGCAGTGTACACCGATGGTTCAAAGTCGTCTGACGGCGTCGGATTCGCAGCAGTGTTTCCAGACAGTGTCATGCGAGGGCATCTATTGCCCTCGGCTAGCATATTTATGGCTGAATTATATGCCATTCTTGTGACACTTATCCGTATTGCATCTATGCCTGTATCACCATTTGTGGTCGTTTCAGACTCCCTTAGTGCTTTACAGGCTATCCGTAAAATTGATACACCTCACCCCCTAGTTCTTCGTATCCAAGTTTAGTTACGCCGTATCTCTAGCAAGCACAGAGATATTGTTTTTTGTTGGGTCCCTGGTCATGTTGACGTACAGGGCAATGAACAGGCAGACACTGCTGCACAGTTAGCAGTACATGACCTTCCAGTTTCATATAGAGGTGTTCCTTTTACGGACTATTTTGCGGTCATTGCTACCCACCTTCACACCCGTTGGCAACAATGCTGGTCTGACCTGCTTAATAACAAACTTCATTCTATTAAACTGAGTATAGGTTTCTGGCATTCTTCTTGTCACCAATGTCGAGGGTGGGAGACTACACTTTCCCGTCTTCGCATTGGCCACACTCGTCTTAGGCACGGGTATCTCATGGAGAGGCTCCCTGCTCCAATCTGTGAGCATTGTCAGGTTCCAGTGTCTGTTCGACATATTCTGTTGGACTGTCCACTTTATCAACGAGCACGCAGAATTTACCTCCAACGGCGTCTTCGCTCTGCGGCCCTTTCTTTACCTTCCCTTCTTGCTAATGGACCCTCCTTTAATCCTGACTCTCTCGTTGACTTTTTGACAGAAACTGACTTACTACACAAACTCTGAAGATTATACCTCTAGTACCTCCCTCAGTCCCTTCTACATCAATCTCTTTCTACCCTCTCTCCCTGCACTATCCACTGTCCTGCTGCACTCTGAAGATTATACCTCTAGTACCTCCCTCAGTCCTTTCTACATCAATCTCTTTCTACCCTCTCTCCCTGCACTATCCACTGTCCTGCTGCACTCCATACTCTACTAATCATCCATCTCTCTCTTACAATCCATTCTCCCTGCATCCTGTCCTGCCCTGCCGCGCTGTATAACCCTTGTGGTTTAGCGCTTCTTTTAATTATAATAATAATATCCGTCAATGACTATTTCTGTTGTGTCAGCTGTATTTAAACATACTATTTCTGCTGTGTTGAAGCAGACTGTTTCTTCTGGCATAATGTAAGCTTTTTGCTATGGCCAGTTATTTTCACTAGAGAGCCAGTTAGGTCCGTGGAGCCATAATTTATTATCCACAAAGTTCTTGAGTGGGACAACACGTGACAACATGTCAGCTGGATTCTCTTGTGTAGAGACGTGGAGAAAGACATAGTCTCTCTGCATCTCTCATATTTCTGCTACTCTATTCTGTACATAGACCAACTTACTCTTATTATTTCTTAACCACTGGAGAACTGCTTCATTGTCATTCCAGATCACAGTTTTTTTCAATAGTGAGATGATCAAGTACTTTGTTGTGATAGACAGCTAATTTTGTACCTACATAGAGTGCTGTCAGTTCCAATCGTGGTACTGTTCTGACCTTCAGTCAGCGTTACTCATGTAAGCTACAGCGCCATAACCTCTGGTTGATGCATCACAGAACACATGTAATGTGTACTTATTTCTCTCTCGACCTATTTGTCTGGGAAATTTAATTTGTTGAAGTTGTTTAAACTCCTTAGATATTTCATCCAATTCTTGACTCATTTTTAGAGGCAAGTTCTCATACCAACCTATTTTAAGCATCCAAGCATCTTGTACAAGCATTTTATGGTAATTGGTGAGACGAGTCCTAGAGGATCAAAACATTGTGATACCTCTGACAGTAAACTACGTTTAGTGAGTGTACTGCTTGATTTATTGTTTATCCTTTTGAGACTCAAAGTGTCTTCCTGTGTGTTCCAATTAAGTCCAAGCATGTTGTTGCATTCAGGAATTTCAGCTTCAGGGAAATCTTTGATAAGTTCCCTTAATTGATTTGAATTTGTATTCTACATCCTTAGAGGAATATTTCCTTTCATCTCCTTGTTAGCTGTGTAGTGTTCTTACTGATAGTTCTTCTCAGCCTTACCTGGAGGAGTCTACCTGGAGAGAATTCCAGGGGTCAACGCCCCCACGGCCCAGTCTGTGACCAGGCCTCCTGTTGGACTAGAGCCTGATCAACCAGGCTGTTACTGCTGGCTGCACGCAGTCCAACGTACAAACCACAGCCCGGCTGATCAGGTACCGACTTGAGGTGCCTGTCCAGTGCCTGCTTGAAGACAGCCAAAGGCTTGTTGGTAATCCCCCTGATGTATGCTGGGAGGCAGTTGAACAATCTTGGGCCCCTCACACTTATTGTGTTGTCCCTCAACGTGCTAGTGGCACCCCTGCTCTTCATTGGGTTGATGTTACATCGCCTGCCGAGTCTTTTGCTTTCGTAGGGAGTGATTTTTGTGTGCAAGTTTGGTACTAAGCCCTCGAGAATTTTCCATGTGTATATAATAATGTATCTCTCCCACCTGCGTTCTAGAGAGTACAGGTTTAGGAACTTCAAGCGTTCCCAGTAGTTGAGGTGGTTTATCGCACTTATGCGTGCGGTGAAGGTTCTCTGCACATTTTCAAGGTCAGCAATTTCACCCGCCTTGTAGTGTTCTTACTGATAGTTCCTCTCAGCCTTGTAGTACTCTTACTGATAGTTCCTTCCAGCCTTGTAGTGTTCTTACTGATAGTTCCTCTCAGCCTTGTAGTGTTCTTACTGATAGTTCCTCTCAGCCTTGTAGTGTTCTTACTGATAGTTCCTCTCAGCCTTGTAGTACTCTTACTGATAGTTCCTTCCAGCCTTGTAGTGTTCTTACTGATAGTTCCTCTCAGCCTTGTAGTGTTCTTACTGATAGTTCCTCTCAGCCTTGTAGTGCTCTTACTGATAGTTCCTTCCAGCCTTGTAGTGCTCTTACTGATAGTTCCTCTCAGCCTTGTAGTGCTCTTACTGATAGTTCCTCTCAGCCTTGTAGTGTTCTTACTGATACTTCCTCCCAGCCTTGTAGTGCTCTTACTGATAGTTCCACTCAGCCTTGTAGTGTTCTTACTGATAGTTCCTCTCAGCCTTGTAGTGCTCTTACTGATAGTTCCTCTCAGCCTTGTAGTGTTCTTACTGATAGTTACTCTCTGCCTTGTAGTGTTATTTCTGATAGTTCCACTCAGCCTTGCAGTGTTCTTACTGATAGTTCCTCTCAGCCTTTTAGTGTTCTTACTGATAGTTCCTCTCAGCCTTGTAGTGTTCTTACTGATAGTTACTCTCTGCCTTGTAGTGTTCTTATTGATAGTTCCTCTCAGCCTTGTAGTGTTCTTTCTGATAGTTCCTCTCAGCCTTGTAGTGTTATTTCTGATAGTTCCTCTCAGCCTTGTAGTGTTCTTTCTGATAGTTCCTCTCAGCCTTGTAGTGTTCTTAATGTTAGTTCCTCTCAGCCTTGTAGTGTTCTTACTGATAGTTCCTCTCAGCCTTGAAGTGTTCTTACTGATAGTTCCTCTCAGCCTTGTAGTGTTATTTCTGATAGTTCCTCTCAGCCTTGTAGTGTTCTTTCTGATAGTTACTCTCAGCCTTGTAGTGCTCTTACTGATAGTTCCTCTCTGCCTTTTAGTGTTCTTACTGATAGTTCCTCTCAGCCTTTTAGTGTTCTTACTGATAGTTCCTCTCTGCCTTTTAGTGTTCTTACTGATAGTTCCTCTCCGCCTTGTAGTGATCTTACTGATAGTTCCTCACAGCCTTGTAGTGATCTTACTGATAGTTCCTCTCAGCCTTTTAGTGTTCTTACTGATAGTTCCTCTCAGCCTTTTAGTGTTCTTACTGATAGTTCCTCTCTGCCTTTTAGTGTTCTTACTGATAGTTCCTCTCAGCCTTGTAGTGTTCTTACTGATAGTTACTCTCAGCCTTGTAGTGTTCTTATTGATAGTTCCTCTCAGCCTTGTAGTGTTCCTACTGATAGTTCCTCTCAGCCTTGTAGTATTCTTACTGATAGTTCCTCTCAGCCTTTTAGTGTTCTTACTGATGGTTCCTCTCAGCCTTGTAGTGTTCTTACTGATAGTTCCTCTCAGCCCTGTAGTGTTCTTACTGATAGCTACTCTCAGCCTTGTAGTGTTCTTACTTATAGTTCCTCTCAGTCTTGTAGTGTTCTTACTGATAGTTCCTCTCAGCCTTATAGTGCTCTTGCTGATAGTTCCTCTCAGCCTTGAAGTGTTCTAACTGATAGTTCCTCTCAGCCTTGTACTGCTCTTACTAATAGTTTTTCTCAGCCTTGTAGTGTTCTTACTGATAGTTCCTCTCAGCCTTGTAGTGTTCTTACTGATAGTTCCTCTCAGCCTTATAGTGCTCTTGCTGATAGTTCCTCTCAGCCTTGTAGTGTGTGATGTAGTTAAAGTATTAGCAGTAAAGATCGAGAATCAAAACCTGGTCATCGTGGTTGTCTACAAGCCCCCGGATGCAATCTCCCAACAATTCCAGGAACAGATTCTGAAAATCGACCACTGTCTGGAAAATCTTCCAGCTCCTGCCCCCAACATCTTGCTCCTGGGGGATTTCAACCTAAGGCACCTAAAATGGAGGAATATTGCAAACAATGTGGTAGCAGAGATAACACCAGGAGGCAGCTCAGATGAAAACTCGCACACACATGAACTCTTAAATCTCTGCACCAAGTTCACCTTAAACCAGCAAATAGTGGAGCCCACAAGATCAGAGAATACGCTGGACCTCATCTTCACCAACAATGATGATCTGATACGAAATGTCATCATATCAAAAACAATATACTCAGATCACAACATAATAGAGGTCCAGACATGCATGAGGGGGGCCCCAGATCGACAAAATATGATCATCCGCAAGGGAGCCTTCTCCAAATTCAACTTCAATAACAAAAACATAAGGTGGGACCAAGTAAACCAAGTCCTAAATGATATAAACTGGGAAGATAGCCTAAGCATCACGGATCCTAACCTATGTATAGAACAAATTACCTCTGTGACACTTGAGGTTTGCTCAAGGCAAATTCCCTTAAGGAAAAGAAGAAGATGTAAACTAGAGAGAGGCGCTCCCTATACAGGCGAAGGCAGAGAATAACGGAGTAACTACAAGAGGCCAATATATCTGAAATACGTAGGGAGATGCTGGTCAGAGAAATAGCAAACATCGAATTAAAACTAAAAGAATCTTACAGGAATCAAGAAACGCGGGAAAAACTAAAAGCCATAAATGAAATTGAAAGAAACCCAAAGTTTTTCTTTTCTTATGCCAAATCAAAGTCGAGAACAACATCCAGTATTGGGCCCCTACTTAAATGGGATGGGTCCTACACAGGTGACAGCAAGGAAATGAGTGAGTTACTAAAGTCACAGTATGACTCAGTTTTTAGCGAGCTGCTAACCAGACTGAAAGTCGAAAACCTAAATGAATTTTTTATGAGAGTGCCACAGAACTTGGCAGATGCATGCCTATCTGACATTACCCTGATGCCAAATGATTTCAAAAAAGCAATATATGACATGCCCATGCACTCCGCTCCAGGCCCAGACTCATGGAACTCCGTGTTCATCAAGAACTGCAAGAAGCCCCTATCACGTGCTTTTAACATCCTATGGAGAGGGAGCATGGACACTGGGGTCGTCCCGCAGGTACTAAAAACAACAGACATAGCCCCACTCCACAAAGGCGGCAGTAAAGCAATTGCAAAGAACTACAGATCAATAGCGCTAACGTCCCATATCATTAAAATCTTTGAAAGGGTTCTAAGAAGTAAGATCGCCACTCATCTAGACATCCATCAATTACACAACCCAGGGCAGCATGGGTTTAGAGCAGGTCGCTCCTGTCTGTCCCAACTACTGGACCACTACGACAAGGTCCTGGATGCTCTAGAAGACAAACAAAATGCAGATGTTATATACACAGACTTTGCAAAAGCCTTTGACAAGTATAACCATGGTGTAATAGCACACAAAATGCGTGATAAAGGAATAACAGGAAAAGTGGGTAGATTGATCTATTATTTCCTAACAAGTAGAACACAAAGAGTAGTAGTCAACAGAGTAAAGTTGGAGGTAGCTACAGTGAAAAGCTCTGTTCCACAAGGCACAGTACTCGCTCCCGTCCTGTTCCTCATCCTCATATCGGACATAGACAGGGATATAAGCCACAGTGCCGTGTCTTCCTTTGCAGATGACACCCGAATCTGTATGACAGTGTCCACCGTTGAAGACACTGCAAGACTCCAAGCAGACATAAACCAAATCTTTAAATGGGCTGCAGAAAACAATATGAAGTTCATTGATGAAAAATTTCAACTACTCAGATATGGAAAACATGAGGAAATTAAAATTTCATCGGAGTACAAAACAAATTCCAACCACACAATAAAGCGAAAAACTAATGTCAAAGACCTGGGAGTGATCATGTCAGAGGATCTCACCTTCAAGGACCATAACACCACATCTGCCAGAAAAATGACAGGATGGATAATGAGAACCTTCAAAACCAGGGATACCAAGCCAATGTTGACACTTTTCAGGTCGCTTGTTCTGTCTAGGCTGGAATATTGCTGCACACTAACTGCACCTTTCAAGGCAGGTGAAATTGCTAATCTAGAAAATGTGCAGAGAACCTTCACGGCACGCATAACTGTGATAAACGACCTCAATTACTGGGAGCGCTTGAAGTTCCTAAACCTGTACTCCCTAGAACGCAGGCGGGAGAAACATTATTATATACACGTTGAAAATTCTCGAGGAATTAGTTCCTAACTTGCACACGAGAGTCACTCCCTACGAAAGCAAAAGACTCGAAAGGCTATGTAACATCCCCCCAATGAAAAGCAGGGTGCCACTAGCACGTTGAGAGAAATCACAATAAGTGTCAGGGGCCCAAGACTGTTCAACTGCCTCTCAGCATACATCAGGGGATTACCAACAAACCCCTGGCTGTCTTCAAGCAGGCATTGGACAGGCACCTGAAGTCGGTACCTGACCAGCCAGGCTGTGGTTCGTATGTTGCACTGTGTGCGGCCAGCAGTAACAGCCTGGTTCCTCTCAGCCTTGTAGTGCTCTTACTGATAGTTCCTCTCAGTCTTGTAGTGTTCTTACTGATAGTTCCTCTCAGCCTTGTAGTGCTCTTACTGATAGTTCCTCTCAGCCTTGTTGTGTTGTTCTTACTGATAGTTCTTCTCAGATTTGTAGTGTTCTTACTAATAGTTTCTCTCAGCCTTGTTGTGTTCTTACTGATAGTTACTCTCAGCCTTGTTGTGTTGTTCTTACTGATAGTTATTCTCAGCTTTGTAGTGTTCTTACTGATAGTTTCTCTCAGCCTTGTAGTGTTCTTACTGATACTTCCTCTCAGCCTTGTAGTGTTCGTCCTGTTAGTTCCTCTCAGCCTTATAGTAATCTTACTGATAGTTCTTTTCAGCCTTGTAGTGTTCTTACTGA
>WNWK01023386.1:0-15000 GCA_009830355.1 Cherax destructor
TTTCATTACATGCTTGGCTAGGTGATGGTTCCAAACTGGTGCTGCATACTCGAATATGGGCCTAACGTACACAGTGTAAAGGGTCCTGAATGACTCCTTATTAAGATGTCGGAATGGTGTTCTTAAGTATTCCAGGCGTCCGTATGCTGCAGCAGTTTTTTGGTTGATGTGCGCCTCAGGAGATGTGCCTGGTGTGTATGTGTGTGTGTGTGTGTGTGTGTGTGTGTGTGTATGTGTGTGAATGAGTGTATGTGTGTGTGTGTGTGTGTGTGTGTGTGTGTGTGTGTGTATGTGTGTGTGTGTGTGTGTGTGTGTGTGTGTATGTGTGTGTGTACTCACCTAATTGTACTCACCTAATTGTGGTTGCAGGGGTCGAGACTCAGCTCCTGGCCCCGCCTCTTCGCTGTCTGCTACTGGGTCTCTGCTCTCCCTGCTCCATGAGCTTTATCATACCTTGTCTTAAAACTATGTATGGTTCCTGCCTCCACTATATCTTTCTCTAGTCCATTCCACTTCCTGACTACTCTGTGGCTGAAGAAATGTTTCCTGACATCCCTTTGACTCATCTGAGTCTTCAGCTTCCAGTTGTGTCCCCTTGTTTCTGTGTTCCCTCTCTGAAACAACCTGTCACTATCTACCTTGTCAATTCCCCGCAGTATTTTGTATGTCGTTATCATGTCTCCTCTGACCCTTCTTTCCTCCAGTGTTGTTAGTCCTATTTCCCTCAACCTTTCTTCATAAGACAGACCCCTGAGTTGTGGAACTAACCTTGTCGCAAACCTTTGCACTTTCTCTAGTTTCTTGACGTGCTTGACCAGGTGTGGGTTCCAGACTGGTGCTGCATACTCTAGTATGGGCCTGACGTATACGGTATACAGTGTCTTGAACGATTCCTTGTTAAGGTAACGGAACGCTAATCTTAGGTTTGCCAGTCGCCCATATGCTGCCGCGGTTATCTGGTTGATGTGTGCTTCCGGAGACGTGCTTGGTGTTATACTCGTGTGTGTGTGTGTGTGTGTGTGTGTGTGTGTGTGTGTGTGTGTGTGTGTGTGTGTGTGTGTTTGTATTTGTATGTGTGGTGTTATGTGAATGTACGTTTTCCTGATTTCTGGTCTTGAGGTCCTGATGATTTCTTACATTGATCCTGCAGTCCACTTACATTGATCCTGCAGTCCACTTACATCGGCACACTGAATCTGTACTTGTATTACACATTACTCATATTACACAACATTACGAAATCACTAATTATAAATAATTACGAAAATAATTAATTAGGAAATCACTGATTATAAATAATAAATACAAAATTATTATATGCGACCACTGTCAGCCTCAGAGTTATTTCTGAGTTACCAGACCTTGCCACGTAGAGGCCAGTGGTTAGTCTTTATGCCGCCCCCCCTCGCCTTCCCAAGGTTCATGAATCCAGGAATCCATCCGTTCGCTCCCGGATGTCTTCCCTTCCCCACTTACCTATGGTCAGCGGTGCCTTCCCCGGATCAGTGTCTTCAGGAATCCACTTGTGTCACCCCAGGTGGACTCCCTTCCCCACTTCCCCAGAGTCAGTGGTTGCCACCCCCAGTGACCTTGCTGGGTGGAAACTTGGTCTTGTCTAGCTGGTCTACGGTAGAGACTGTCCAGGTGGGTGGAATTACTGGAGGTGACACACAGAAAACTGCGTCCAGTAATTACACCCACCAAGACAGCCACGACCATACACCAATCAACAAGTGCAGTGATATCAAAACTACCAGGAGCAACAGTCATTGCCCCTACAAATAGTGTCTTGCTTGGAGCACCTCTGGGAAGCGATGCCATTGACATAATTCTCAGGAAGAAACTGGAAGAATTGAGGAGAATGGAACAACGAATAGGCAATCTTGACACCCATGAGGCCTTGTACCTTCTCACAAAATGCTTGAGTCTCCCCAAGTTGACATATTTCCTAAGATGTGCTGCTTCATATGATAACCCTATACTGCACGAATATGACAGTATCCTGAGGCAGATCTTTGCTAAAGTGGGACCAAGCTACACTCCCGGTCAGACTAGGAGGCATTGGTGTCCGCAAGTCATCTCAGATTGCTCTACCTGCTTTCCTGTCTTCATGCTTTGCATCCAGAGGGCTTGTAGCAGCAATTCTCCCTGAACATCTTAGGGACACTATTGGAATACATGACGAAAAGTTCGTTGATGGAGCCAGGATCTGGGATAATCTAACAGGCTCTGAAACCAGGCCTGACCCCCCAACAACTACACACAGTCGCACTGGGATGGCCCAATAGTAGAGAATATAGCCTCAGCAATGCTTCAGAATGTGTCAGGGAAGGATAGAGCCTGTCTCCTTGCAGTGAGAGCTCCTCATGCAGGGTACTTTCCTTTGGCTGTTCCCAACTCCAGCCTTGGCACACGCCTCGACCCACAGACCATCCGCATTGGTGTTGCCCTTCGACTTGCCGCCCCTATTCTCGCCGAACACAGGTGTATTTGTGGCAGTGAAGCAGCAGACCGATTCGGGTACCATGGTCTTGTGTGTCGTAAATCCGAGGGAAAGATTTCAAGACATGAAGAGGTTAATAACATTATCAAGAGGAGCCTCACAACAGCCGGATGCCCAGCAGTAAGGGAACCACCCCAACTATGCAGATCTGATGGCAGCCAAAAGCGTCCAGATGGTATCACCCTTCAAGCCTGGACAGACGGCAAGCAGGTGGTGTGGGACTACACATGTGCATCTACCTTGGCTGATACCTATCTCCAATACACCAGGGAGGAAGGAGGCGCAGCTGACACCTTCAGGAAGTCCCAGAAGTCGAGAAAATATGGAGAACTTGCCCATCATTATATGTTTGTTCCCATAGGCTAAGAGACCCTTGGCTCATGGGTAAAGAGTGCATCTACGTTCCTCAAGGAGCTGGGCATAAGACTCAACAGGGTAACTAGGGATCCCAGGGCGGCTAGTTTTCTGTTCCAGCGACTCAGCGCTGCTGTTCAGAGGGGTAATGCATGCTGTATTCTGGGCACGCGCCCCAGCTCGGAAGAGCTGGATGAGATTTTCGCATTATAACCAGTGACAAACATGTAACAATATGTACTAGACATGTATCTCTCACACCTCGTGTACTGTATATGCCATCTTTATATCAACAATGTATCTCTTAAATCTTTTGTACCATATTATGTGTTGCATGCAAAGAGTATGTAACCTTTATTCGGAGCATGTTAAACACACCCCATAGGCTCCCCTCCAACCAGCGAACCATCGTTAAGGGTTTGGTGATGAGGGCCCCATCATCAAATCAACGACTCGGTTCAGCCAATTAAAATGCGAGTTTAACAATGACAAAGGTGACGTGGTTACCACTCGCGGTTTGTCATTGGAATTCCTGCATAGAGCTGGTTGTGGAAAGTTGTCTGTCTTTTGGCTGCTGCTTAGCCTAGACAACTGTGGCGTGCACTAAACACTACTCCTTTGTATATAGTGTACATATGTGTAAATAGCACTTTGTTATACTTGGTGAAGGAAAAGACAAAAGTCTTATATAATCACAATTACTTGGTGAAGGAAAAGATAAAAGTTTGGAATTAATCTAGCTGATTTTTGAAAGAAATACAATTTCAATACATCTTCTACTGTGTTTCTTTGCTCCAAGCTCCCTTTACACTCAGGTTAACAGGCCATTGAACCTGAGGTTGTAATATGGGTAGCCTGTCCTGGAGCTGAATTTGGAGACTTAGAGCAGGAGTTGAGCCTAGAGTTGAAGTTCGCGCAGGAGCTAGTCTTGTATCTAGATAGCTTGCTATCTGGCATTGCTTACGCTTTGCCAACGCTTCACGAATTTTTGTGTCTCATTTTTGCATTTGCTTCGCTATGGTCAGCCTGCTATTGTGAGTATATTCTGCAATTTGGTTTGTTATTGTGTATCAGCCTTGCTATTGTGTGTGCATATTGGCTTTGCTATTGCGTGTCAGCTCTGCTATCGTATGAGTATACTGCAATTCGTACCGTGCATAGAGCTACAGCGTGATAAAGTTGGGGGGTTAATGCCACGTATTAGAGTCAGACGGTTAGTGTCTGAGTTAACTCTGCTAAAGTTGCCCAAACTCTCTCTACAGCGTTGTTGGCGTATCGCTCGTTCTATTGGTGTTGAATACCAGCGTACCCTTACTGCTGCTCAGCTGCGTGATATTATAAGGAGTAAAATACAAACTGAAACTATGGCATATCAGTCTAGTGTTTCTCCCTCTACAGGAGCTGTTAATCGTAGGTCACCATTGAGGTTTCTACAAAATGGGAGAGACAAAACTCCTGAGCAAAACCAGCAAGTCACAGGTGTGGGGTTATCGACAGGTGAGTCTGGTTCACTGGCGCTTGAACTACCCAGACTCACTCTTGAACAAACTAAAGAACAGCGTGCATTTGCTAAGGAGGAGTTTGATAGAGACAAGGAGAGGAGACAATTCCATCAGACTGTAGATGACTTCAATTTACAAAGGGCAGTACAGTTTGTTCCTCGTTTTGTTGAAGCAGAGCCTGAACAGTTTTTCGAAGCATTTGAAAACCAGGCTCGAGCTTTAGGGTTGCCTGAGGTTTATTGGGCGTCACTGGTGCATACTGCGTTGTTTGGTAAGGCACAAGAATTTACTTCTAGCCTGGGAAATACTGATTTTGGTAACTATCGTATTGTGAAAACCACTGTTCTTGGGGCTTATCAATGTATTCCTGCCTGTTCTCTGAGTGTAGTCTGGGCGCCAAGAGAGTGAGAGGCAGGGGTGAGGCAGACTCACATGGGTATGCCTACCAGGCTTGCCCTCTGGCGGAATACTATGGAAACTAGCATGGCGCGAAATATGAACTCAGCTGGCAGACAGCATGGCTGTCTATGCAGACAGTCAGGCTGTCTACATATATATATATATATATATATATATATATATATATATATATATATATATATATATATATATATATATATATATATATATATATATATATATATATATATATATATATATATACGTACATAAATATACATATTCATACAGTTTACAAATAAGCTGCACATAGAATATAGACTTGACAAATTTTCAAGTGGGAAAGTAAGGGAGCCAGTACACTATATACAAAAATTGGACAGGAACGGGAATGGTAGTGGTGGTGGTAGAATCACTAGTGGTAGTGACAGTAGTAGTAGTATTAGCAGTAAAAGTAGTGCAACAATGGTAGAAAATAGCAGTTGTAGTGAAAAAGGATCAAAGAGTAGAGTGTAAGCAAGAAACAGTTGTAGATGTAGAAGAAGCATAAGGAGAAGAAGTATTTAAAGTTGAAATAGTTGCAGTAGTTGAAATAGTAGAAGTAGTAGTTGAAATAGTAGTAGTGGAATTAAAAGAGAGGTGGCAATTAGAAGATATTATTGGGAGTGGGGAGTGAGTGAAGTGTTAGCGAAGAAATTGTAGTAGTAGTAGAAAGAGTAGTAGCAGAACTACTAGTAGTAGTAATAGTAGTAGTTGTAGTCGCAGTAGTAGTAGTAGTAGTTGTAGTCGCAGTAGTAGTAGTTGAAATATTAGTAGTGTCAGTAGTGCAAGAGTGAGAGAAGTGGTAATAAGAAGGTAGTATAGCTAGTGATGCAGCGAGTGGAGTGTTAGCTAATAGTTATATCAGTAGTAGTAGCAATAGTATTAGTAGTAGTAATAATAGTAGTAGCAGTAGTAGTAATAGCAGTAGTAGTAATAGCAGTAGTAGTAGTAGTAGTGGATGTAGTCTAAGGAACGAGAACTGAAGATCACTGCCATTATCTCCACTCACTGATGTGCGATGTATTTTCTAAAATATGGGATTATTTTAAATGTTTTTTTTTTCATAAGGAGCAATACTGCAGTATACATATACAATAATAATACTAAGAAATAATTGGTTAAAGTTAAACCATAAGACAGTGTTGACAAAGATGTTGTTCACATGCAAACAATGTTCAGAGAAAGTATTTGTGAAAGAAATTAAAGAAGTCTGAACTATCATGAAGACAAAAGAGATGTTATAAAGTATAAAACCAACTTTGTTGTGTTCTATCATGTACGTCATTGTTCTCAAATAATGATGTCAATAAATGAAAATTGCTATTTCATCACATGTATATTATTATTAAACTGAGGGACAATAAAATTTTAACATGATAATTATCTTCCAAATCAGTAATTATCACTGCATGAGGGTTGGCAATAGTTGTTAAAGATGATACGAACATTGGATGCCAAGTTTTGTGGTCATAACAGTGGAGGTCAGGTGGTAAACAATGGAGATCAGATCACTGGAAGTACCTCACAATACATAACATAGTATCACACACAAGAGTCGTACTGGAAAAAAATATAAAATATTCGATAATAATATTTATTTTTTTGGGTTGTCAATGGGATTTTTTAAAATATGTAAATTATTTATAATTCTGAAAAAAGCTATAAAACGTTATTTTATTGCATATTTTGGATAAAAATACCTATGAGTAAGCTTCCTCCAGAAAATCATAAAATTTGGCTTACTTTTCCCGTAAAATCAATTGCAGAATAAAAAAAACGTCGAAAGATGTAATAAAATACCATTTTATCACATTTTTCATAATTGTTATTTAATATTTAAAAAATATATATATGATATTCTCAATAATAATGTTTGCTTTTGTCGATTTTTACTGGGATTTTTTAAAATATATTAATTATTTGTAAATATTGTAGTGTTACAAAACCTAATTTCATTGCATATTTCGACGATTCAAGGCTTTCTCAAGCATTTTCCTAATAATTCAATATTTTAGACAAAATTCGTCTGTCAGTAAGCAACTTCGAAAAAATGATAAAATATGGCTTACTTTTTCCATAAATTTCAATAGCAACAGAAATTCTATTTAAAAGTGTGATAATCTATGTATTTTAGCTAAAAAAATAGTTTTGTCAGAAAAGCCTTCAAACCGCTCTAAAACGTAGAACTATGCAACAAAATAAAATTTAACTCACTTTTCTGAGATTTTTAATGTTTCATGTATTTTTAAAAAAATCTGAAAAATTAAATAATATTCATTTTTAGGGATTTTTACTGGGATTTTTTAAAAATATGTAGATTATTTATAAATATTGAAAGAAGCTATAAAACGCTATTTTATTGCATATTTTGGATAAAATTTACCTATGAGTAAGCTTCCTCAAGCTTACTCATAGGTATATTCGATACAGAAAATTTAGTTTTTCAGAAAATGTTTGAGAAAGCCTTGAATCGTCAAAATATGCAATAAAATAACGTTTTAAAGCATTTTTCAATATTTATAAATAATTTACATATTTTTAAAAAATCCCAGTAAAAATCCATAATAATAAATATTGTTATTGAATTTTTCACATTTTTTAAAAAATATGTGACACATTAATAATCTTAGAAAATCAGTTAAAATGATATTTTGTTACATATTTCGACGATTTAGAACAGTTTGAGGGCTGACAAAACTAATTTTTTAGCTAAAATACATAAATTATCACACTTTTAAATATAATTTCTGCTGTAATTTAAATTTACCAGAAAAGTAAGTTATATTTTATAATTTTTTTGAAGTAGCTTAGTTATAGGTATATTTTATCTAAAAAAACTTAGTTTTTCAAAAAATGCTTGAGAAAGCCTTGAATCATCGAAATATGCTATAAAATAACGTTTTAAATAATTTTTCAATATTTATAAATAATTTACATATTCTTAAAAAATCCATAAAAATCAATATTATTATTGAATATTTCATATTTTTTTTTTTCAAAAACTATATGAAACATCAAAAAACTTAGAAAAATGTGCTAAAATTGTATTTTGTTGCATATTTCGACGTTTTAGAGCGCTTTGAGGGTTTTTCTGACAAAATTCATTTTGTACCTAAAATACATGGATTATCAAACTTTTAAATAGAATTTCTTCTTCAATTGAAATTTACTGGAAAAGTAAGCGAAATTTTATGATTTTCCTGTGGAAGCTAACCTTGGGAATATTTTATCCAGAAAATTTAGTTTTTTAGAAAATGCTTGAGAAATCCTTGAATCGTTAAAATATTCAATAAAATAATGTTTCATAGCATTTTTCAATATTTATACATAATTTTACATATTTCTACAAAAAACAGCAAAAATCCATTAGAATTAATAATGTTTTTTAATTTTTCATATTTTTTGAAAAAACGTGATATTTTGATACATATTTCGACATTTTAGAGCTGATTGAGGGCTTTTCTGATAAAACTCATTTTTTAGCTAGAATATATAGATTATCACAATTTAAAATAGAATTTCTGCTGCAATAGAAATTTACGGGAAAAGTAAGCCATATTATATATTTTTTTGAAGTTGCTTACTGACAGACGAATTTTAAGTAAAATATTGAATTATTAGGAAAATGCTTGTCGAAATATGCAAAGAAATAAAGTTTTGTAACATTTTACAAATCCCAGTAAAAATCGAGAATATCACATTTTTTTTTAAACATATTTAATTCAATAAACAATTCTGAAAAATGTGATAAAATGGTATATTATTACATATTTCGACGTTTTAGAGTAGTTAGAAGTTTTTCTGACTCATTATTTTCATTCAAAATTTCTGCTGCAATTGATTTTACGGGAAAAGTAAGCAAAATTTTATGATTTTCTGGAGGAAGCTAGCTCATAGGTATATTTCATCCAAAATATGCAATAAAATAACGTTTTATAGCTTTTTTTCAATATTACAAATAATTTACATATTTAAAAAAAAAATCCATTGACAACCCAAAAAAATAAATATAATAGAATATTTTATATTTTTTTTTTTTTTGCAAAAAAATACGTGAAACATTAAAATGGGTTTTTATTGCATATTTCGACGTTTTAGAGAGGTTTGAGGGCTTTTCTGACAAATCTCATTTTTTAGCTAAAATACGTAGATTATCAAACTTTTAAAAAAAAATTCTACTACAATTGAAATTTACGGGAAAAGTAAGCGAAATTTATTATTTTTTTTGAGGAAGCTTACTCTCAGGTATATTTTATACAGAAAATTTAGTTTTTTTCAGATAAGGCTTGAGAAAGCCTTGAATCGTCAAAATAAGCAATAAAATAACGTTTTATTGCTTTTTCAATATTTATAAATAATTTACATATTTCTAAAAAATCCTAGTAAAAATCCATAAAAATAAATAGTTATTGAATTTTTCATATATTTTTTTTTAAATTACGTGAAACATTAAAAAACTCGGAAAAAATGTGCTAAAATGGTATTTTATTGCATATTTCGACGTTTTTGAGCGCTTTGAGGGTTATTCTGACAAAACTAATTTTTTTAGCTAAAATACATAGATTATCACACTTTTAAATATAATATCTGCTTCAATTGAAATTTACGATAAAAGTAAGCCATATTTTATAATTTTTTTCAAGTTGCTTACTGACAGACGAATTTTATACAAAATATTGAATTATTAGGAAAATGCTTGAGAAAGCCTTGAATCATCGAAATATTACAGATTTCGACGTTTTAGAGTGGTTAGAAGGCTTTTCTAACAGTCAATATTTTTTGTTTAAAATACATTGATTATTACACTTTAATTCAAAATTTCTGCTGCAATTGAATTTTACGGGAAAAGTAAACTAAATTTTATGATTTTTTTGAGGAAGCTTAGTCATAGGTATATTTTATCCAAAATATGCAATAAAATAAGATTTTATAGTTTTTTTCTGACAAAACTCATTTTTCAGCTAAAATACATAGATTATCACACTTTTAAATAGAATTTCTGTTGCAATTGAAATTTACGGGAAAAGTAAGCGAAATTTTATTATTTTTTTTTTGAGGAAGCTTACTCACAGGTATATTTCATCAAGAAAATTTACTTTTTCAGAAAATGCTTGAAAAAGCCTTCAATCGTTCAAATATTCAATAAAATAACGTTTCATAAAAATTTTCAATTTTTATAAATAATTTACATATTTTTAAAAAATCCCAGTAAATATCCATAAAAATAAATATTGTTATTGAATTTTTCATATTTTTTAAAAATACGTAAAACATTAAAAAACTGAGAAAAATCTGCAAAAATGGTATTTTATTGCATACTTCGACTTTTTAGAGCGGTTTGAAGGCTTTTCTGACAACCCTCATTTTTTAGCTGTAATACATTGATTACAGTTTTAATCAGAATTTC
The DNA here is from genome assembly GCA_009830355.1 of Cherax destructor. Taxonomy (NCBI): domain Eukaryota; kingdom Metazoa; phylum Arthropoda; class Malacostraca; order Decapoda; family Parastacidae; genus Cherax; species Cherax destructor. The sequence goes on from WNWK01023386.1 coordinate 10,208, forward strand.
TGGTGTAATTGAATTTTACGGGAAAAGTTAGCCAAATATTATGATTTTTTTTAAGTAGCTTACTGACAGTCGAATTTTATCTAAAATTTTGAATTATTAAAAAAATGCTTGAGAAAGCCATGAATCGTCGAAATATGCAATGAAGAAAGTTTTTTGTAACTTTTACAATATTTATAATTAATTTACATATTTTTAAAAAAATCCCAGTAAAAAGGTTTTAGTAACTTTTACAATATTTATAATTAATTTACACATTTTTAAAAAATCCCAGTAAAAATCTATAAAAACAAACGTTATTATTGAGAATATCATATTTTGTTTTTAATATTTAATTCATAACAAAATTATGAAAAATATGACAAAATGGTATTTTATTACATATTTCGAGCGGTTTGAAGGCTTTTCTGACAATCATCATTTTTTATCTAAAATACGTAGCCACATTTTATAAGGTATATTTTATCTATAAAATTTAGTTTTTTTTCAGAAAATGATTGAGAAAGCCTTGAATCATCGAAATATGAAATAAAATAACGTTTTATATCATTTTGCAATATTTATAAATAATTTACATATTCTTAAAAAATCCCATTAAAAAATCCTTAAAAATAAATATTATTATTGAATATTTCATATTTTTTAAAAATCGTTTCAGAGCTCTCTGTTGGCTTTTCTGACAAAACCCATGTTTTAGCTAAAATACATAGATTATCACACTTCTAAAAAGAACTTCTACTGGAATTGAAATTTACGGGAAAAGTAAGCCAAATATTATTATTTTTTTTGAGGAAGCTTACTCATAGGTATATTTTATCCAGAAAATTTATTTTTTTCAGAAAATGCTTGAGAAGGCCTTGTATCGTTAAAATATGCAATAAAATAATGTTTTATAACATTTTTCAATATTTATAAATAATTTAAATTTTTAAAAAAATCAGATTAAAAATCCATGAAAATAAATACTTATTTTTATTGAATTTTTCATATTTTTTAAAAAATACGTGAAACATTAAAAATCTCAGAAAAATTAGCTAAAATGATATTTTGTTTTAGAGCGGTTTGAGGGGTTTTCTGACAAAACTCATTTTTTAGCTAAAAATATCACACTTTTAAATAGAATTTCTGCTGCAATTGAAATTTACGGGAAATGTAAGCCATATTTTATAATTTTTAAGTTTCTTACAGTCGAATTTTATCTAAAATATTGAATTATTAGGAAAATGCTTGAGAAAGCCTTGAATCGTCGAAATATGCAATGAAATAAGGTTTGGTAACACTTTACAATATTTACAAATAATTTACATATTTTTTAAAAAATCCCAGTGAAAATCGACAAAAGCAAACATATTTTTTAAAATATTTAATTGATTAAATAATTTAGAAAAATGTGATAAAATGGTATTTTATTACATATTTCGACGTTTTAGAGCGGTTAGAAGGCTTTTCTGACAATCATTATTTTTTTTAAATATTACACTTTAATTCAAAATTTCTGCTGCAATTGAATTTTACGGGAAAAGTAAGCCAAATTTTATGATTTTTTTGAGAAGAAGCTTACTCATAGGTATATTTTATCCAAAATATGCAATAAAATAACGTTTTATAGGTTTTTTTCAATATTATAAATAATTAACATATTTTAAAAAAATCCCATTGACAACCCAAAAAAAAATATATTATTATTGAATATTGAATATTTTTTTTTTTTTTAAAAATACGTGAAACATTAAAAAACTCATTTTTTACCTAAAATACATAGATTATCAAACTTGTAAAAAAATTCTACTGCAATTGAAATTTACGGGAAAAGTAAGCGAAATTTATTATTTTTTTGAGGAACTCATAGATATATTTTAAACAGAAAATTTAGTTTTTCTGAAAATGTTTGAGAAAGCCTTGAATAGTCAAAATATGCAATAAAATAACGTTTTAAAGCATTTTTCAATATTTATAAATAATTTACATATTTTTTAAAAAAATCCCAGTAAAAGTCCATAATAATAAATATTGTTATTGAACTTTTCACATGTTAATGTATACCATTTTGATATTCAATACTTAAATTCTTCTAGTACCTTTTTTATTTTTTAATACAGATCAATTTTACAGACTACGAGCTGTTATCATTTCACTGTAAATGTTAATAACTGTAATGATGTTTTCGCTGCAATAAATTTGTCAAATTTTTAGTTAGTGCTTATTATTGTCCTCATTAATCTCAATTTCATGAGCAGAGGTGTATATTCTTGCAAATTCTACGGGTTTGTTCATCCATATTTGAATATGTAAACAAAGGCCTCTGATGACACTGCAGACTCGCAGTGGTTATCAAACGTGATATCTGATACTTAAACGAGGTCCACACACATACACACGAGTCAGAAAACTTGTTAAAACATTCTTTTGCGTTTAACAGGCGAGTACAAACAGGTGAGTACAAACAAATGCAAAGACACACAAAGGCATACACACACGAGATAAAATACTTTAATTTTGAATTTCCAGGAAATAATGAGCAAAGGTGAGAAGAGAAACGCAGAAATAATTGGAGAATGTCTTAACAACACAGGATTAATCAGAACCTTAACTGCTAACAGAAGAATGATGACCATAACGAAACACGTAACAGTGGCAAGGGAAGAAAGATGACTATAAAGGACTAAGCAATAGAATTAATGGAAGAACGATAACCGTAAAGGAACAAGTAACAGAATTAAGAATATAATGAACTAAATATTATGATATTAGCAAGGAGGTCTACGAGAAGCTAAACAAACCGTCCAAGTTGGTGTTAACGTAGAATCCAGGACGACACCGCAGGAAAAAAATAGTGTGGACCGACAAGCACTGGAAAACCTGCAGACGTCAAGGAATGACTGAAGAAACTACTAAGTGAGCAGGATACATCAAAGGCAGTGAAAGCTGACAATATATCTCCACAAACAAAAATCTTTAATAGGTCACTGAAAATGGGGCAGAAATGTGGAATGCAGTAAGTATTAATCAATATTTAAACAGGGAAGGAGAGGAAAAGACCAATACTAATGAACTACTGTCCTGTATCTTTAAAATGCACATTGTTCAAGGTAGGAGAGATGACAGTGAGAATTACAGCCAGGTACAAGGTTGCGATTTAAGAAATAAAAAAATATATAGACAAGGTTTTGGAAACTGAAAGACTTGAAAATCCTTTCTTATTTTTTTTAATCTGTGTTCGCGTTGCTGACAATATCAGTGTTCTTTTCTGTCTTGTTAGAGATCACAGTCATCCTGTTAACTGGTCCTCTGCTTAAACTGTTTATCCTTCTGCACTCACAGACGCTGTTTTCCCTCTGTCTTCTCAAAGCATCTTTCCTAACATGTATCTTAGTCCTGCAAACTTGACAACACTCGTGACCTGACCTGACCTTCGCCTCCTTCTCACCTCACCTCTTCACCTTTTTTGTTTGTATTTTCCTTTCCTTTTTTGTCTTCTGCCTTCATGGGTTCTGTCATCTGGGGTTCTTGTTCCGCAGGGATTGTGTTCCACGTCCTTGGACTAGTAGCTCTTCTACTGTGCTCTTTTGCTCTCTTGTTCTTATGAACTACTACATCTACTAATACTACTTCTACTAATACTACAACTACTATTACTATTACTTCTACTACTCCTACTATTTCTCCATTTATATTACACTCGCTGCCTTTAGCTTTTCGTAATTTGCCATTACTACCTCTGCTACCTTCTTATTTCTACGTCTAACACTGCTGTATTACTACTACTACTACTTCTACTACTATACATGTACCACTACTATTAGTTCTCCAATTACACTGGCATTAGCCAAACATTACTACTACTACTTTCTACTACTAATACATGTACCATCTACTATTATCGTAACTCCAATTACTCACATTACTAATACTATTACTACTACTACTACTACCACCACGCTACTACCTTTACTATTACTACTGCTGTTATTCCTGCCAATCCACCAACACTACCACTACTACCGCCCCATCACCTTCCACTACCATTGCCTAGACCTTCTTCCCTGTCTCCTCTTGTATATATGTCTTCTTCATTCTCCTTCTGCCTACCTGCCAATAGACCAAGTCGTACTGAAACATGTTCATTACGTTCTGTCTTTTTTAAAAGTTGGTTATTTGTGTATTGTTCCAGCCACGGTACTGTGTTTTTTAATTCAGTAAGGAACCTAGATGAATTTCAGTGGCTGGGTGACTGAAATACATCAAGTTCCTCTTCATCAACGCTCACAAACTCAGTAGTGATTGTTGCGCCATAAAATTTTTGACGTGTCAAAATATAAAAATATGTATACGTTCGTGTATGTTTGTGTTTATGAATTTCTGTACACATATACACTTTCACATGAATTCGTGTGTATTTGAATTTGTATGCATATGTATGCGAATGTATGAATATGTGTATTAGAATATTTGTTTGTGTAAGTTGTTTCCATTTATGCATGTGAAGTTGTGTACTTAATATTATTTAGCACAACACACACACACACACACACACGCACACCGCACACACACGCAGTTTGGAACCCACACCTGCTCAAGCACGTCAAGAAATTAGAGAAAGTGAAAAGGTTTGCAACACGACTAGTCCCAGTCGTGTTAAGGGAAATCGGCCTGACGACACTAGAAGACAGGAGGGTTAGGGGAGAGATGATAACGACATATAAAATACTGCGAGGGATAAGGTGGACAGAGACAAGATGTTCCAGAGAGGGGACACAGAAACAAGGGGTCACAATTGGAAGTTGAAGACTCAGATG
>WNWK01023386.1:20000-25000 GCA_009830355.1 Cherax destructor
CAAGATCCTCGAAATCATTGAAAACCTCCACAACTTGAACATGTAAGATAATTATACTGTGTCAGCAAAGGGATCCAATATCCCCGGCTGCTAGTTTTTTTTTCATCCCATAAAACATAAGTTTTATGTGTGAAAGTTTCCTTATAATCCTGAAGAATTTAGGGAAGTGAAAATGTTAGAAAAGAGAAAAACTTGTTCAATTTTTTATTAAACTTCTCTAGCTAAACTTTGTCTTCCATGAGATAATTCATGGTAGTGTCTTCTTTACCTTATCCACAAGTGTCACAAACTAGTCACGTTTAACACCTTTCACAATGGTTGTCTTCAAAATGATGAAAACAAACATTTTCATCAGAATATTGAAATATATAAAGTTCCTGAATTCCCTAACTTGATGAAGTCTAATTTTTCTGCCTCCAACTTTTCGATTATATTTTGAAAAAACTAACATAATGATAACAAACATTGAGGGAGAGCGCATAAACGAATGGGTACAAATTTGTGTATATATATATATATATATGTGTGTGTGTGTGTGTGTGTGTGGATAGGTACGTGTGATGTGTGTGTGTGTGCATAAGGTTACGTGTGTTTTTTTTTTTTATATGTGTGTGTGTGTGTGTGTGTGTGTGTGTGTGTGTGTGTGTGTGTGTGTGTGTGTGTGTGTGTGTGTGTGTGTGTGTTTGTATTTGTGATTACATTCATACTATTGAAAGAGACGATAAGTGTATTTCATTTATATATGTGTGTGTCTGCGATCAAGTGTTGTTTTGTGTGTTTATCAATGATGATAAATACGAAGTTTCCTTTGTGAAAATACGCAAATGAGTGGGAAAATAAGTGTGTGTATGAGTTTGTTTAGTTACAAAAATTATCATACATAATAACATATGAGTAAATTTCCCAGGATAACCCAAAAAGTCAGACAAAGTGACTTATTTCCATTATGCTCAAGCGCCTGTAACCCACTGTATGTCTTGCAAATACAACAGACAAATAACCAAATACAATATAAAGTTTAATACTTATTACAGTTCTCGTGGAGGTGGACAAACAGATTAACACTCAAGCACTCATCTACACACAATAAAACTTTCACAAACACACTTAAACTGGTAATTAAGGACAACAAAGTAGATGAATCTTATAACATAAATAGAACTTCTAAAATTTCATTGAGTGGCCTCACCTTGGTGGGCGAACTGGACGGTAGCTTGGCTGCGTCTAGCTGGTGTACGGTCGTGGCTGTCTTGGTGGGTGTAATTACTGGACGCAGTTTTCTGTGTGTCCCCTCCAGTAATTCCACCCACCTGGACAGTCTCTACCGTAGGCCAGCTAGACAAGGCTTCGTTCTCATCTAGCTAGATCACTGGGGGTGGCTGAGCTGACTTCGGGATACATAACCTGGGGAAGGCTGAGACTGGAAGAAAACCTAAGGGAAGTGAGGAAGGGGAGACATCCGGGGGCCCACGGATGGATTCTTGGACACATAGACCTGGGAAAGGCGAGGATACCTTGGGAAAGTCTGGAAGGGAGAATATCTGAGGCGGACAGATGGACTCCTGGACACATGGACCTGGGAAAGAAGGAGATACTGGTTGCTGAGGCAGACCTTGGGAAAGTGGGAAGGGAGAATATCTGAGGGGACACAGATGGACTCCTGGACACATGGACCTGGGGAAAGCATCAAAAACACAGTAAATGGGGATGTGTGGACCTTAAAGACGAACCACTGGCCTCCACGTGGCAGGGTCTGGTAACTCAGAGATAACTCTGAGGCTGACAGTGGTCGCAAATAATTATGACCATTTCGATTTCTTATAAACTGACATGTAATTATTTAACATTTAGGATTTATCAACTTATTAAAACATACTTATACTACCATCTTAAACATTCTAAGATATTTTTTCACATATTAACGCTTATTATTTAATGGAATCCGTATCAGCTGAGATGTTTGGGAGTGTCCTTAAGGTAAACAGAAGGATCTGTTTAGGAGTTATTACAATGGCAACAAAGGATTTCAGCAGAAACATAACTTCATTCAAGCTACCTTTAATTCACTCTTGTGAGTTGAGTTAAAAAAACAGCAAAAAGGAATGGACCTGGTGAGAGTGAGAACACCAGTGATCGTCCCCACAATCTGGCTACAGTTCTTTATGCTTAGTAACTTTGAGGAGGTGTCTCTCGCCCGGTGAGGGAGGTGTACGCCCGGTGAGAGAGATCTGCCGGTGAGAGGTGTCTCGGTGTCTTTCGAATCTGATTTTCTCCTATTCATCAAAACAGTTAACACAAATAAACAAAGCACTAATATATTTTTTTATTTACCATGACATTTAAATGAGGGTTAATGAATTGATCAACGGAGCTCAGATAAACACTCATGGACAATGATAAACGTCTCAAAACAACATGTAACACATTTAAGTGACCGGGAAAAATCTCTTGAATTTACTATATATTTAATACATAAGATGTACCAAAATCCAAACATATTTGTACACTAAGCCAGAACATATGACTGAACACTTATACTATTTTAAACACAAATGATCTTGGTTCACACTTGCAATGACTGTGAATGTTACGGTAAACAGTGACGATGACTGTGAATGTTACGGTAAACAGTGACGATGACTTGAATGTTGGAAACAGTGAGATGGTGACGCACTGTTGACACTGTGATAATGTGGATGAACGAAATGAATGGTTGAAAGTTTGTAATGTAGATGGTGTATGGATGAGTGAAAGTTAGGTGAGAGTGGTGTGATAGTTGTTGTGGATAGAATGGTTGATAGTTGTTGTGATAGTATGGATGATGGAGATTGTTGTGATAGATGGTTGATAGTTGTTGTGATAGATGGTTGATAGTTGTTGTGATAGATGGTTGATAGTTGTTGTGATAGATGGTTGATAGTTGTTGTGATAGATGGTTGATAGTTGTTGTGATAGATGGTTGATAGTTGTTGTGATAGATGGTTGATAGTTGTTGTGATAGATGGTTGATAGTTGTTGTGATAGATGGTTGATGGTTGTGATAGATGGTTGATAGTTGTTGTGATAGATGGTTGAGAGTTGTTGTGATAGATGGTAATGTTAATTTGTGATAGATGGTTGATAGTTGTTGTGATAGATGGTTGATGGTAAACTGAAGTGATTTAATGTTAATTGTGAGTTGTGGTCAGTGACAGTCGATGGAAATATGTTATGAACTTTGATAAGTTGAAAATACTGATGGGTGATGGTGAGATGTTATGAATAGATGATAATGTGTTGTGGTGTTGCATGTTTGTAGATGAGTTATAGTGAGGGATGGTTGATGATTAGTTGAAATTATGGCTGGTTGATGGTTGATATTGGTGATGGATAGTTAATAAATAACTTGTTTATCTTTCTGTCCCAATGTGTATATTAAGATGTGTGTTCACATATCTGTGCTTTTCTTTGTGTTTATAATCATTGTTATTTTTTCTGGTGTATCCTTTCCACTTCCCAATAGTGAAGCAGGTTAGAATCCTTTCCCTGTAAGTCACGTATGTGTTATGAAGGACCTATAAGAACCATACAAGAAGTGACCTAGACTTGGAAGTATGAGTTAGTAACCTCGAATATAACACTATAATACTCATCCAAGATAGTTTTCAGCTACTCTGCTAGTGAACATAATGACATGTAGGTTTAAATGAACATAAAACAAACATATTTGGAAGAAATATTGAAGGACTATAAGTAACCATACAAGGAAGTTATGAAGGACCTATAAGTAACCATACAAGGAAGTTATGAAGGCCCTATAAGTAACCATACAAGGAAGTTATGAAGGCCCTATAAGTAACCATACAAGGAAGTTATGAAGGACCTATAAGTAACCATACAAGGAAGTTATGAAGGCCCTATAAGTAACCATACAAGGAAGTTATGAAGGCCTATAAGTAACCATACAAGGAAGTTATGAGGGACCTATAAGTAACCATACAAGGAAGTTATGAGGACCTATAAGTAACCATACAAGGAAGTTATGAAGGACCTATAAGTAACCATAAAGGAAGTTATGAAGGACCCTATAAGTAACCATACAAGGAAGTTATGAAGGACCTATAAGTAACCATACAAGGAAGTTATGAAGGACTATAAGTAACATACAAGGAAGTTATGAAGGCCTATAAGTAACATACAAGGAAGTTATGAGGCCTATAAGTAACCATACAAGGAAGTTATGAAGGCACCTATAAGTAACCATACAAGGAAGTTATGAAGGCCTATAGTAACCACTACAAGGAAGTTAGAAGGCACCTATAGTAACCATACAAGGAGTTATGAAGGCCCTATAAGTAACCTACATAAGGCAAGTTACATGAGTGACCTATGAGTAACCATACAAGAAGTTATGAAGGCCATGAGTAACCATACTAAGGAAGTTATGAAGCACCTATAAGTAACCACACAAGGAAGTTATGAGGCCCTATGAGTAACCATACAAGGAAGTTATGAAGGACCTATAGTAACCATACAAGGAAGTTATGAAGGCTTAAGTAACCTACAAGGAAGTTATGAAGGCCTATAGTAACCATACAAAGGAAGTTATGAAGGACCTATAAGTAACCATACAAGGAAGTTATGAAGGCCTATAAGTAACCATACAAGGAAGTTATGAAGGCCCTATAAGTAACATACAAGAAGTTATGAAGGCCTATAAGTAACCATAAAGGAGTTATGAAGGCCCTATAAGTAACCATACAAGGAAGTTATGAAGGCCTATAAGTAACCATACAAGGAAGTATGAAGGCCTATAATAACCATACAAGGAAGTTATGAAGCCATAAGTAACCATACAAGGAAGTTATGAAGGCCCTATAAGTAACCATACAAGGAAGTTATGAGCCTATAAGTAACCATACAAGGGTTAGATTATAAGCACGATATAGTAACCAGTACAGAAGTTATGAAGGCCCTATAAGTAACCTACAAGGAAGTTATGAAGGCCTAAGTAACCTAGA
>WNWK01023386.1:30000-31164 GCA_009830355.1 Cherax destructor
CTGTGCATATTCGTTTCTGGCTCTTCGGCTAATCTCTTTATTTTCCTGGGTCCTTTGTCTTCTGTACTTTTTCCATTACACTTAGTTTTTGCCTCCCTACACCTCTGGGTGAACCAAGGACTCGTTCTGGTCTTCCCATTACTTCTGTTTCCCTTGGGGACAAACCTCTCCTCTGCCTCTTTGCATTTGGTTGTCACATATTCCATCATTTCTTTTACTGGTTTTCCTCCCAATTCTCTCTCCCACTGAACGTCTTGTAGGAAGTTCCTCATGCCTGTGTAGTCCCCCATTTTGTAGTTTCGTTTCTCCCTTCCTATTCCTGCTCCCCTCTCCACTTGTGTGTGTGTGTGTGTGTGTGTGTGTGTGTGTGTGTGTGTGTGTGTGTGTGTGTGTGTGTGTGTGTGTGTGTGTGTGTGTGTGTGTGTGTGCGTGTGTAGTTTTGTACTTGTATGAATGATGGAAATAAATGGTATAAACTACCGACACAATGGAAAGATAAACACATAAGCCGTATAATGTGATCCTTTATTGACAACGTTTCGCCCACGTAGTGGGCTTTATCGAGTCACAAAAATATCTACCTGGATACAAGATACATAAGTATTTATAGGATTTAGTCAGGTGGAAAATGCTGGGTCAGGTGGAGAATGCTGCATGTGACAATCAAAGTAGTGTGATAGTTTAAAAACTCGGGTAACTTAAAGGACACTCCTTTAAGTTACCCGAGGTTTTAAACTATCACACTACTTTGAAGACTGTCACATGCAGCATTCTCCACCTGACTAAATCCTATAAATACCCTTGTTTCTTTTATCCAGGTAGATCTGTTTGTGACTCGATAAAGCCCACTGAGTGGGCGAAACGTTGTCAATAAAGGATCACATTATACTGCTTATGTGTTTATCTTTCCATTGTATGAATGATGGTGAATCAACAAACTGCCTTTGCGGAAATGCGCAAAATGAGTGTAACAACAAGTGTGTGTAAGTTTACTTAGGTTCAGGTACTCGTAAATACAGTTACACAAATTATCATACATAGTAACATATGTGTACATTACCCAGGATAACCCAAAAGTCATACACTGTAATTTTCCCCTGTGCGCAAACGTTTTTAACTCCCCATCTGGCAAATACATAAGAAAAAAAACCAAAAATACAAAAT
>WNWK01023387.1:0-31157 GCA_009830355.1 Cherax destructor
TTGCTCGTTTTATTTTTTAAATGTTTTTTTTTTTTTGCGTTGCATACCTTCGGTATGCATCTTCTGAGCGATTTCAAACCTTCATGGCTGCTGCATCTTATGGAGATGGTTTATTTGCTGTTTATGAGTTCTGTCTGCTGATTTACTAACATTGTTATTAACTTGAAAATGGTAAATTTCCTACGTTAAGTGTAGAATGCTTCTCCTGGTCGGTTTCAAACCTTAAACGCTGTTTCGTCTTGCATCTTCCTTAGAGTAAGGTTCAGATTTATTTCTGTTTTTTTAGGTGCCAGTTTGTGAATATTATTAAAGATAATGGTGTCACATAAGATTGTTTTTATTAATGGGTTTACATAGGAATCTTCTAGGTATAATATCGAGGATATCGTCCACATAACATAGCCTCTCCATACCGTGTCCAGAGACTGTATGTAGAGGTTTGTAAGTACGACATTAATGGGAAACCCCATGACCATGCCAAACTTTTGTCTGTAGCATATGTTGTTAAAAGAGTAGTTAAAAAATATGCAGAGTTTGGTGAAGTTTATAAACGGTGGACACAGTAAGGAAAGCTTCATAGGTGAGCAAGTGTGTGTCCTGGGGTGTGGGACGGTTCTAAGGAATGATGTGACGTAGAGTTTTATGGGTTTTCTTATGTTGATGTTTTTAACCCTGCTAAGTCACCATTGGGGTCACCATGGGACCCCAATGGAAATAAGTCACTTTTGACTTTTTTGGGTTATCCTAAGTTCTCTACACATATGCTGCTATGTATGATAATCTATGTAATTGTATTTATGTATACCTGAATAAACTATCATTTCTGATGGTGCCATCAGTTTGGACAGGTGTTTGGTTGCAGTACCTACTAGGCTGTATGGAGCACTGCCAGTGCCACTTGTTACTGCTCTTATAGGCAGGTTTTGGGTTGGAAGAATAAGATATCACAGCTTCTTTCCCTGTTCAAACTATTTAAGAATACAGTATGCATCTATGAGGAAATGTTTAGTACGTTTTTCCAAAGCAGTTTGTGTGATTTGTTGTTTTGCATTGTGATTGATTAGTTGTGTATGTTGTTGTGTGTGTACGCTGTCGTGTTCTGCTTTATCTGTGGTGGTGATCGTGATGTCTGTGTTCTGGGCGAGCTTCTCTAACAATCAGGGATGTATCGGTATCGGCGGGTATCGGCCAGTTTTACGATATCAGCATCGGTGCAAAAAAAAAGGCTGATACTCGCCGATACTTTTTAAAATATCAACATTAGCACTTTACCTCACTACTGTGAGTGCTACACACACACACTCGCGCGCGCGCGTAGTTGCGACTAGCGAAGAGGCAGGGCCAGAAGCTGTGACTCGACCCTTGCAACCACATATAGGCGAGTACGCATAAGTGAGTAAACACACAATTAGGTGAGTACACACACACGCATAGGTGAGTATACTAATACACACACATATAATATTGACAAGTGCTTTTGACAATTAGTAATGAGTAGTGACATTATCAACTTAGAGAAATTAATCTATTTAATTTTTAACCTTTCTGTGTTATTTAATACCCACTGTGTAATAAGTTTCCCTTATACTATATTGAATATCGTCATTATAATTTTAACAATTTAAAATATAGGAAAAGTATCGGTATTGGTATCGACCGAAAATTGGGTATCGGTATGGGCAGACAATTTGGTATCGTCCCATCTGTCAAGTAACAATACAATGTTAGTGTTCTAGTAACGTGGGTTTAGATGTTTGTTCTTGTAGGGCTACAGTAAACATTTCTTGTGTAAAGCCTCTGTTAAATTGGGAGTCTTTATAATGGTAATTGTGTGATTATGTCACCGTCTTGCTGGGGTTTCTAAATGCATGTGGCGAATTTTATTCCAAGACTCAGAGCCTTGGTTTCTGTACGCTTGTAAAACTCATAACACAATGCGTGTGACATTCGTCGGGGCAAACATGCGCACCTTATGACGCGGAAAGGCCCCAGACTTTATTATTAAAGAAGAGAAGAGATCCAGATGAGTGAAGGAATCATCTAATATTTGCACAACAGACGCTAGTGAACAGAACCAGGATGCTTTCAGTCGAGCAGAACTCTTGACTGATACTCTAACAGCAGTTCAAACCTATTGTAAATAATGGAGCAATAGGTACTGATGATTCCTTCCTCCATCACCAGTACCTGACTTAACATTATAACTTCACTAGCTATGTTCATAAAGCATCCTAGATACAGAACTCAACCCTGAAGTCCCAGTACAAGCTTGTTCTGTATATTGTCGTTATTGCCAGACTTGTCGGCATTACACCTGTGTTTCCATCTATCTGTTGACATTGCAAGTTATAGTGAGGTACACATCCACTCAGGCTTCTAACTGTTTTTCACTTAACATTCACATTTACTACTTTACTCTCTCCTTAAAAGGTTGCGGAACAAGGTTATATTATATTTCTTCTTTCAAAGTACTTTCGCTGGTTAATTTATAAAACTTTCCGTGTGATCATAAGTCACTCAGGTGGAATCTATTACTTTATTTTTTATTATTGAATCTTTATATTTGACCTTGTTATGCGAGTTCATTATCATTAGCCTGTACTAACAGGTGTGGACCTTTAAAGATGTACCTTTTCAACCCCCCTCCTTATATCTCCTTTGTATTCTCTCACAGGTACCTGGCGCTGTTCGTTTTGGCATCCGCCCTGCCCTTGTGCCTGATCAGTCCTCCTCGCCACACCAGTCTCCTCTCCAGCGCTATTCTTCGCCTGCCCCGTCTTCCCCTCTTACCCCATTGGGGTCTTACCTTTCATTCATTCATTATCATTGCTGACTGAGTATTAGTAATTATCAATTAGTCATTCTCAATGTAGTAAGTGAATTGAAGTGCCATTACTTCAGTTTTATAAATCGAATTGCTAGTTCTCTGTCCCTATTCTTCAACAGGGGACATTCCAGTACTTATTAATTATATTTTGAGGCCGATCCATTTAATTATGGTCTTGATGACGCCGGATTACTAGACGATTTCACCGCAACAAGTGCTCACACATTAATTCATTATGGCGTCTCTCTCTTTGTATCACTCTGCGACCGCTGCACACCCTCCTTCACACAAAATTTCTTGAAGGGTCAAATCAGTGTTACATTTTAATACACAATTATTATATTATTCATATGTACACATGCTGAATTTAAGAAAATTATAACAAAAAATCCACAAGGTTAGGTGAGTTTGTAAGTTAGTTTTGGCCCAAAAAAAAAAAAAAATGCATCATTGTCAATGAAAAAATATATATGAATCTGTAAAGAAAATTTTCGGAAAAAGTCCAAGAGAAATAGAATTATTACATTGAATATAAGCGTCCGCTTCATACGCCAGTTTTGAAGCATCGCAAAAAAATGTGCAATACATTATCACCATCTTGGCTTGCTACATTACGTGGGAATTCTAACATTGGTATTTGTACATAATCTCCTATTAATTCTTCCCATGTTTTAATGAATTCTTTAGAGAGTGCTTCATCCCAGGCACTTTCAAGCTTTCATGCTTATTGTATTAACAATTTCCCTCTTATTATAAGCGGTGATACCAAGCCTAGTGGATCGAAACATCTGGAAAACTCAGCATGGTTCTTTTGGTCAGTTTATTATGCATACCATAATTATTAAGTTTTAACAATAATAAATCTCGTTCGGTATCCCAGGTTAATCCTAGTATGTTACTACATCTAATAACTTCATCTCCAGGGTAATCCTTACTTATTTTGTCCTTTAATTTGGACGAAATCCTATTCCATTCCCTCAGAGGCATATTTGCACTTTGCATTACCTTATTAGTCTACATATGTCCTCATTAGTTTCTCTTGAGTCGACGTCACACCTAGGAAATTGTCCACATAAAACTGTTTACTCATTGCTACACTCAGTGGACTTCCTCAGGTGAGCATTTATAGTCGCCTGAAGTAGAAACGGACTTGATGTAGCGCCAAATAATACGCTTCTAAAGCGAATAGTTTTCAGAGGGCTAAGATGATCACTAGGATTTTCAATCCACAAGAAACGGGTATAATCCTGGTCTGCCTCCTGCAAACCCACTCTCAGGAAAGCTTTACTTATGTCAGCCGTAAAGGTATAATTTTTTACCCTGAAGTTTAGTAGGATATCTCCTAATTTTTCCGTCGTTGACGGATCTGTCATTAAACAGTCTTTCAGACTTGGTGCATTCTTACTACCTTTAGCAGAACTGTAATTAAAAACTATTCTCAGGGGAGTAGTTTTAAGAGTCCTTTTTAACTCCATGGTGCAGTAAGTAATGACCAGAAATTTTAGTCTGATCAGGAGGTACCTCTTCTATGAACTTATTCTCTAGTTGTTCATTAATTATTTCATGATATGCAGTCAATAATTGTGGTGTCTTGTTCAACTCGTGGAGCTGTGCTTTTAATTGCCCATAAGCCATTCTATAATTTGTAGGCAGTTCCGGTTGATTCATCTTCCACGGGAGTCGCACCCAGTATTGTCCATGTTCATATTTAACATTTTTCAGGTACTGTTCCTGAGTAAAAGAATCATTTGGACTTATTCATTCACATTGATTCCGATGCTGTCCAGCTCTCATAATTTATATACTGGCTCAACATTGTCCTCTATTAAGGAATATTTAGACTGGGACACTCTTTCATTAGTAAGACACAGATACCTTTTACAAACGAGGCATAATAATCACTCCCTGATAAAAGACTTATTGGCCTCACTGAGTCATTATCTACACAGGAGGGTGCCAATTCTACACCATTCTGTGAAATCCGTTTAGTAGCTTCACTAAGCCCAGTTGTAGAAATTTTCTCCGGCAGCTTATCCACGATGATTGCATTAATATGATTTCTTTCACTTCCCAGGGAAGTAGAATGAAATTAGCTCAGAGGCACCCACACCACCGTATGTCCTCTGATCAAGGTAAAACACCTAACTTTTCTGGGTGCTTGGTTCTTGTAGGTTTGAGTGGTGCTGTGGTTTAGAGCGTCATGTGATTTTCGCTCACCATGAGACGGGCCAACACGACATGGGTTCGAATCCTCGGCTAGTAGCAGTGTTGTTATTGAATATATATATATATATGTGTGTGTGTGTGTGTGTGTGTGTGTGTGTGTTCAGTAATTTTTTTAGTTACTAGTTGTCAAAGGCACTTGTCGATAAACACTTGGTTTGTTGTGAATTGTACATGTGTCTGTTGTGTTTGTGTGGGGGGAGGGGGGTGAAAGGAATTACCATGGTGTACGCATTTATAAATCTGATATGTAATATATTTACCGAAATCGTTGCTACTGGAAGAGGTCACAGACATATCTAAATATTCTTATTAGACAATAACTATAGACCCACTGCCATGAATATCTTCACTGCAATATTTCAACACTGCCTCACACACACACACCCAGTAGCGGCCAGTGAAGAGGCGGGGCCAGGAGCTATGTCTCGACCCCTGCAACCACAACTAGGTGAATACACACACACACACACACACACACAAAACAGCCTCGCCACCACTTTCCATTGATAGATTTCCTCTTTAATGCACTTACAGGAAAGTCACACATTGCAGAACAAAATATATATTGGGACAACGTTTCGCTCCGTATTGTGCTTCATCAAGCTTTATGCAGAGCGAAACGTTGTCCCAATAACTGCTTATTTACCACACTTTTCTTCAAACTTATTTCTTTTCTTACTGTCATGTCAGTGATCTCATCTTTCTTTAATTAGTCTTCCGTAACATTTATTGTGGAGACTCTCAATATATTCTAGTCTTCCCTTCTGCGTCCTTTTAATATGATCTCCAAACTTTGCCTACCTAGACTTCTCAGAGCTAGGTCAGTCCTCTTAACAACCGTATTTCTCTCTCTCTCGCTATTATCAAATGCAGCATCAAGAAGAAGATGAAGAAGAAGGAAGAGGAAGAAGAGGAGAGGAATGCAGACCCATCATCGGGGTGGCGATACCTGTTTAGCTCTTACTCTTAAAAATGAAAAAAATCACAGTATTAATTAGAGAAAGATTTGCCAAGTTTTCCTGTTCTTCTTTATGAATAAATTTCTGATTACTTGGTATTGAGCACAGAGGAGAGTGTGTTGTGCCACGTTGGTAGATGTGTTAAGTGTGAGCGAACATTTAGTGGTTGGAGGCAGGTGAGCGTGTAACGTGTGGCTCTCTACATCAGTGCAAAGTTAAGTGTCTTGGCTTAGACGCTCGTCCATAAGAAACGGCCATTACCGTGAATCTGGCTGGGATCCACCCAGTCTCTTGCATTATGTCTGCTGCATTGCAGACGTTTCCATCGCCCTCCGGCGCTAGCCAGCCAAGCCACACACGTCATTACAGTTAATGATCCCCCCTAGCACCACCCGACAACAATGAGCCCTATTGCCGTCCCTGACTCCGGCCGTTGTTCTGGTCATCCAGAATTATGTGTCGTGTTAGGCACAGCTGCCTGCAAGGTTCAGAGGCCGCAAGCTGCCCAAGATCACAACTTGTTTTAACAACCACTTAACTGTGTCTACATTACTGTTGTGCCCACTTCCTTTGCCACATCACAAGCTTAATATTCTTCCCTACTTATTTTTTTTTAGCAAAACTGGCTACATCAGTGTGTTGCTGCCTGATTCTACATGATGACTACGCAGCGGGAACAAACACTGTGTTTTCCTGTCATATTCCATCGCACAGGATTGGCGTCATATACATAGTGTTGAAATCTGTCAGTCTGAGGTGGAAGACTTTAGTAAGGCAATGAGGATATTATAAGGGGTCACTTTAACTCGTTGGGGAAAGGAGGATGGTTGAGTCTAGGGGGTAGGGACGTCTCTTCTCTGGGAAGTGTCACTGTCTCCGAGGACATTTGTCTAAGAACTCTCTTCACTTGGAACTTGTCTAAGAACTCCCTAGACAGGGCACGTGTGTAGGATATCACTGGATACACTGTGTTCCAACCGAACATCCCGTGTGTTCCACCACACGATGTTCACCTGAACACTGTGTGTGTTCTACCATACGATGTTCACCAGGAAACACTGTGTTCCACCACACGATGTTCACTAGGAGACACTGTGTTCCACCACACGATGTTCACCAGGAAACACTGTTCCACCACACGATGTTCACCAGGAAACACTGTTCCACCACACGATGTTCACCAGGAAACACTGTGTTCCACCACACGATGTTCACCAGGAAACACTGTTCCACCACACAATGTTCACTAGGAAACACTGTGTTCCACCAAACGATGTTCACCAGGAAACACTGTGTTCCACCACACGATGTTCACCAGGAAACACTGTTCCACCACACGATGTTCACCAGGAAACACTGTGTTCCACCACACGATGTTCACTAGGAAACACTGTTCCACCACACGATGTTCACTAGGAAACACTGTGTTCCACCAAACGATGTTCACCAGGAAACACTGTGTTCCACCACACGATGTTCACCAGGAAACACTGTGTTCCACCACACGATGTTCACCAGGAAACACTGTTCCTCCACACGATGTTCACCAGGAAACACTGTGTTCCACCACACGATGTTCACCAGGAAACACTGTGTTCCACCACACGATGTTCACCAGGAAACACTGGGTTTCCCCCACACGATGTTCACTAGGAAACACTGTTCCACCAAAGATGTTGCCAGGAAACACTGTTCCACCACACGATGTTCACTAGGAAACACTGTGTTCACCAAACGATGTCACAGGAAACACTGTGTCTCCACACACGATGTCACCAGGAAACATGTGTTCTCACACACGATGTTCAGCGAGGAACACTGTTCCTGCAACACGATGTTCGGCAGGAAAGTGTGTTCCACCACACGATGTTCACCAGGAAACACTGTGTTCCACCACACGATGTTCACTTGAACTCACAGGGACAGACCCAGCAGCAAAGGTGTTGTGTGGCATGTGCAATCACGACTGGTCGGGCGAGGCAGCAAAGGTGTTGTGTTGCGTGTGCAATCACGACTGGTCAGGCGAGGCAGCATAGGTGTTGTGTGACGTGTGCAATCACGACTGGTCGGGCGAGGCAGCAAAGGTGTTGTGTGGCGTGTGCAATCACGACTGGTCGGGCGAGGCAGCAAAGGTGTTGTGTGGCGTGTGCAATCACGACTGGTCGGGCGAGCAGCAAAGGTGTTGTGTGACGTGTGCAATCACGACTGGTCGGGCGAGGCAGCAAAGGTGTTGTGTGACGTGTGCAATCACGACTGGTCGGGCGAGGCACAAAGGTGTTGTGTGGCGTGTGCAATACGACTGGTCGGGCGAGGCGGCAAAGGTTGTGTGGCGTGTGCAATCACGACTGGCGGGCGAGGCGGCAAAGGTGTCGTGTGCGTGGAATCACGACTGGTCGGGCGAGGGTGAGTGCATCAGCTGGTCGGGCAAGCGAAAGGGTGGGCGGGCAGCAAAGGTGGTGGGCGTGGCAAGTGTCGGGTGGCACAAGTGGTGGGAGGGCAATCGTAGTCGGGGGACGCGAAGTGTGTGTGGCGTGATCACGACTGTGGGCGAGGGAAAGTGTTGGTGGCGTGATGCAACGACTGGTCGGGCGAGGCAGCAAAGTGTGTGTGCGTGTGCAATCACGACTAGTCGGGCGAGGAGCAGGTGTTGTGTGGCGTGTGCAATCACGACTGGTCGGGCGAGGCAGCAAAGGTGTTGTGGCGTGTCAACACGCTGGTCGGGCGGAGCAAAGGTGTCGTGTGCGTGTGCAATCGACTGGGGGCAGGCGGCAAGGTGTGTGTGGCGTGACACGACGGTCGGGCGAGGGCAAGGGTGTGACGTGTGCAATCACGACTGGTCGGGCAGGCAGCAAAGGTTCGTGTGCGTTGAATCACACTGGTCGGGCGAGGCGGCAAAGGTGTTGTGTGGCGTGCAATCACGACTGGCGGGGAGGAGCAAAAGGTGTTGTGTGGCATTGCAACACGACGGTCGGGCGAGGCGAAAGTGTTGTGTGCTGGCAATCACGCTGGTCGGGAGGCGCAAAGTGTGTGGCGTGTGCAATCGACTGGTCGGGCAGCAAGGTGTTGTGTGCGTGTGCAAACGACGGCGGCGGCGCAAGTGTGGGCGGGACAAGGTGGAGGCGGAGTGTGGTGGCAGCACAGGTCGGGGCGGCAAGGTGGTGGCGTGCAATCACGATGGTCGGGCGAGGCGCAAGGTGTTGGTGCTTGCAATCACGACTGGTCGGGCGAGGCAGCAAAGGTGTTGTGTGCGGCAATCACGACTGGTGGCAGGCGCAAGTGTGGTGGCTGTGCAATCACGACTGGTCGGGCAGGCAGCAAAGTGTTGTGTGGCGTGTGCAATCACGACTGGTCGGGCGACAGCAAAGTGTGTGTGCGTGTAATCACGACTGGTCGGGCAGGCGCAAGGTGTTGTGTGCTGTGCAATCACGACTGGTCGGGCGAGGCGCAAGTGTTGTGTGCTGTGCAATCACGATGGTCGGGCAGCGCAAGGTGTTGGTGCGTGCAATCACGACTGGTCGGGCAGGCAGCAAAGGTGTTGTGTGCGTGTGCAATCACGACTGTCGGGCGAGGCGCAAGGTGTTGTGTGCTGTGCAATCACGACTGGTCGGGCGAGGCGCAAAGGTGTTGTGCTGTGCAATCACGACTGGTCGGGCGAGGCGCAAGGTGTGTGTGCGTGCAATCACGACTGTCGGCGCAAAGGTGTGGTGGCGTGCAATCACGACTGGTCGGGAGGCGCAAAGGTTGTGTGGCTGTGCAATCACGACTGGTCGGGCGAGGCAGCAAAGTGTTGTGTGCTGTGCAATCACGACTGGTCGGGCGAGGCAGCAAAGGTGTTGTGTGACGTGTGCAATCACGACTGGTCGGGCGAGGCAGCAAAGGTGTTGTGTGACGTGTGCAATCACGACTGGTCGGGCGAGGCAGCAAGGTGTTGTGTGGCGTGTGCAATCACGACTGGTCGGGCGAGGCAGCAAAGGTGTTGTGGCGTGTCAATCACGACTGGTCGGGCGAGCAGCAAAGGTGTTGAGTGGCGTGTGCAATCACGACTGGTCGGGCGAGGCAGCAAAGGTGTTGTGTGGCGTGTGCAATCACGACTGGTCGGGCGAGGCAGCAAAGGTGTTGTGTGGCGTGTGCAATCACGACTGGTCGGGCGAGGCAGCAAAGGTGTCGTGTGACGTGTGCAATCACGACTGGTCGGGCGAGGCAGCAAAGGTGTCGTGTGGCGTGTGCAATCACGACTGGTCGGGCGAGGCAGCAAAGGTGTTGTGTGACGTGTGCAATCACGACTGGTCGGGCGAGGCGGCAAAGGTGTTGTGTGACATGTGCAATCACGACTGGTCGGGCGAGGCAAAGGTGTGTGTGCTGTGCAATCACGACTGGTCGGGCGAGGCGAAAGGTGTCGGTGGCGTGTGCAATCACGACTGGTCGGGCGAGGCTGCAAAGGTGTTGTGTGACTGTGCAATCACGACTGGTCGGGCGAGGCAGCAAAGGTGTTGTGTGGCGTGTGCAATCACGACTGGTCGGGCGAGGCAGCAAAGGTGTTGTGTGGTGTGCAATCACGACTGGTCGGGCGAGGCGGCAAAGGTGTTGTGTGGCATGTGCAATCACGACTGGTCGGGCGAGGCGGCAAAGGTGTTGTGTGGCATGTGCAATCACGACTGGTCGGGCGAGGCGGCAAACGTGTTGTGTGGCATGTGCAATCACGACTGGTCGGGCGAGGCGGCAAAGGTGTTGTGTGGCATGTGCAATCACGACTGGTCGGGCGAGGCGGCAAAGGTGTCGTGTGGCATGTGCAATCACGACTGGTCGGGCGAGGCGGCAAAGGGTCGGACGTGTGGCGGCGCCAAAATGACACTAAGCAAGAGGCTTCCCATTTCACTACACAAAGACGCATGTCTACGGCTATGGTGTTATAATGGCAAGAATGGTGGCAAATATAATAACACCTGTGTTGGTGATAGATGTGAACCCCTAAGTAGCGAATTCCGGTGCTGATATTCTCTAATATCTTCGAGCTTGATTTTCTTCATGCTCAAAGGGTAGGTGTGAACGAGCGAGGGTGGTATATGACAACCACCTGAGTTACCACCTGAGCCCTCCTTATTCACTGCAGAACTCCAGGCAGTCCTCACTGCTCTCGTCCTGATTGTCGGCTGGTTAGGTGGATCTCGGTTCACATTTGGAACTTCCCAAAAGTTCCAAATGTTGATTCGACAACCAAAGCAGTTTTTTCCCATAAAGAATAATGTAAATAGAATTAATCCGTTCCAGACTAACAACTACATAAAACTGTAAAAATGAATACTAAAAGAAACTTTAAACTGAAATACTGTACAGTAAATAAAAATTTAACTGCCTCTTACCTGTCAGAGGAGAGCTAATGGCATACTAGGAGCAGGAGGTGAAGAGGAGGGGGATGTTACTGCTTGGAAGAAACAGTCACCTTCTATTAATATGTCAGGCAACTGTCTTTCTGGTGTTGTTTCTCTTCTTTGACTCTTTTCACCACAAACACCTTGTTCTGGCTCACTGGTTCTTTGTCTCACTAAAATCCTGTCCATTGAGGGTTTTTTCAGGTTCTGTTTTAACACTTGTCTAAATTGAGATATTACACTGCCATTGTACATGCTAGAGAGACGGATGGCCACTGCTTTGTCTGGATGGTATTTTTCAGCAAACTCCTGCACTTCACACCATTTAGCACACATTTCCTTGACAAAAGCAATGGGCACATCATCCCTTCCCTCCTCTTCCTCTGATGACAGCTCCTCTGCTGCAATCTGTTGCTGCCTCTTCTGAAGGTCTACAAGTTCTTCTATGGTGAGTTCAGTTCTATATTCCTCCACCAACTCCTCCACATCATCTTCAGTCACCTCTAGTCCCAAGCTCTTCTTCTTAAAAACTCGTGGATTTTCGGAATGATAAACAAGCAAGGGCCTATCTTTCTCTGGCTTGTGTCCTGGCATTGACTTTTCCTCTTCAGTTATGAAGATCCTCTTGGGCATCTTCCAGAAGAGGCCTGTCTCGTCACAATTAAGCACTTGTTGGGGGACAAACCCCTCAGCCTCTACGTACTCTTGTAATTCATTAACATACTTTTCAACAGGCACTTTGTCAGCACTGGCAGCCTCCACATGCCTAGCCACACTATCAATGCCACTTCCTTTCTTAAAATTATCAAACCAACCCCTACTAGCCTTGAAGGATTGAGTTTGAGCACTTGTTCCGGTTTTTTTTTCAGGAGGTCATCATGCAACTGTCTCTGTTTTTCCACAAAAATGACCTCGGAAACACTATCACCATATAACTGTTTTTCGTATATCCAAATCAACAACAGTTTTTCAACCTCCTCAATAATTTGTGGTCTTTGCTTAGATATCAGTTTGGCGCTTTTGCAAGTTCAGCTGCTTTATTTTTTTCCCCTCAGACCCATGCTGTCGACTCACTGTCCAGTGCGCATTCTGTCAGCACGTGACCCGAGCTGTTCTCATTGTTGGTCGACAATCAAGAGAACGTACGAAAACCAGGACATTTTTTCTCGAATTCCTCGTTCGAAACCCGAGTTGTTCAACAAGTAATGCAGTCGACAACCGAGCTCCCACTGTAGTTCTTTCTTAATAACTTTTTCGAGATAAATACAACTTTTGGAATTTTAGAAATAAAATTCCTTTTAAAATGGCCTTAGAACAAAAAAAAGTGTTTGAAGTTTCATCAGAAATCTTTTTTAATAAGGTTAGAAGCACGTTGATATATGAATCTTAAAGTACATATACATGAGAGTGAAAAGGACACATTGATGAGTTAGTGAGTTATAGCATCTTACTCACGTCAGATCACATTGATGAGTTACTCAGTATACAACAATCACTTAAGATCATCAAACGCCAAAGAGAGAGGTAATTGGAAGTCAAGCGGTGAATAAAACCCTTAGTAATTATCTTTATTTACATAGCACCATATGCAACGGCCGGAAAATTTATTGAACAGATAAAGAAGTTGGAGAATTGCTTGGAAACCTTAGAGAATCTTGGGCAGAATTTATTTTTGCAAGTTCTTTAACCTTACCTCATCTCCAGCTACCCCTCTCCAACTACTCATCTCCAGCTACCCCTCTCCAACTACTCATCTCCAGCTACCCCTCTCCAACTACTCATCTCCAGCTACCCCTCTCCAGCTTCCCTTCTCCAGCAACTCTTCTCCAGCTACTACATTCCAGCTACCCCTCTCCAGCTACCCCTCTCCAGCTTTCTCTCTCCAGCTACCCCTCTCCAGCTTTCCCTTTCCAACTACCCCTCTCAAGCTACCCCTCTCCAGCTTTCCCTTTCCAACTACCCCTCTCAAGCTACCCCTCTCCAGTTTTTCCTCTCCAGCTACCCCGCTCCAGCTACCCCTCCCCTACTACCCATCGCCAGCTTCCCATTCCCAACTTCCCATCCCCAGCTTCCCACCCCAGCTACCTCCCCACTTACCCATCCCCAGCTACCTATCTACAGCTACCCATCCCCAGCATCCCATTCCCAGCTACCCATTCCCAGTTTCCCATCCCCAACTTCCCATCCCCAGCTTCACATCTACAGCTACCCATCCCCAGCTTCCCATCCCCAGCTTACCATCCCCAGCTTCCCATCCACAGCTCCATCCAGCTTCCATCCCCAGCTTCCCATCCCCAGCTTACCATCCCCAGCTTCCCATCCCCAGCTTTCCATCCCCAGCTTCCCATCCCCAGCTTCCCATCCCCAGCTTCCCATCCCCAGCTTCCCATCCCCAGCTTCCCATCCCCAGCTTACCATCCCCAGCTTCCCATCCCCAGCTTCCCATCCCCAGCTTACCATCCCCAGCTTCCCATCCCCAGCTTCCCATCCCCAGCTTACCATCCCCAGCTTCCCATCCCCAGCTTCCCATCCCCAGCTTCCCATCCCCAGCTTCCCATCCCCAGCTTCCCATCCCCAGCTTCCCATCCCCAGCTTCCCATCCCCAGCTTCCCATCCCCAGCTTACCATCCCCAGCTTCCCATCCCCAGCTTCCCATCCCCAGCTCATCCCAGCTTCCCATCCCAAGCTACCCATCCCAACTTCCCATCCCCAGCTTCCCATCCAGCTCCCATCCAGCTCCATCCCAGCTTCCCATCAACAGTTTCCATCCCCAGCTACCCATCCCAGCTACCCATCCCCAGCTACTCCATCCCAGACATCCACCAGTACCATCCCCATCTTCCCATCCTCAATTACCCCTCCCAGGCTACCCATACCAACTACTTATCCTAGCTAGGTGAATGGGTGTCTGCTAGATGAATGGGTGTCTGCTAGATGAATGGGTGTCTGCTAGATGAATTGTTGTCTGCTAGATGAATGGGTGTCTGCTAGATGAATGGGTGTCTGCTAGATGAATGGGTGTCTGCTAGATGAATGGGTGTCTGCTAGATGAATGGGTGTCTGCTAGATGAATGGGTGTCTGCTAGATGAATGGGTGTCTGCTAGATGAATGGGTGTCTGCTAGATGAATGGTGTCTAGATGAATGTGTCTAGATGAATGGTGTCTGCTAGATGAATGGGTGTCTGCTAGATGAATGGGTGTCTGCTAGATGAATGGGTGTCTGCTAGATGAATGGTTGTCTGCTAGATGAATGGGTGTCTGCTAGATGAATGGGTGTCTGCTAGATGAATGGGTGTCTGCTAGATGAATGGTTGTCTGCTAGATGAATGGGTGTCTGCTAGATGAATGGGTGTCTGCTAGATGAATGGTGTCTGCTAGATGAATGGGTGTCTGCTAGATGAATGGGTGTCTGCTAGATGAATGGGTGTCTGCTAGATGAATGGTTGTCTGCTAGATGAATGGGTGTCTGCTAGATGAATGGTTGTCTGCTAGATGAATGGGTGTCTGCTAGATGAATGGGTGTCTGCTAGATGAATGGGTGTCTGCTAGATGAATGGGTGTCTGCTAGATGAATGGGTGTCTGCTAGATGAATGGGTGTCTGCTAGATGAATGGTTGTCTGCTAGATGAATGGGTGTCTGCTAGATGAATGGTGTCTGCAGATGAATGGTGTCTGCTAGATGAATGCGAGTGTCTGCTAGATGAATGGGTGTCTGCTAGATGAATGGGTGTCTGCTAGATGAATGGGTGTCTGCTGAATGGTTGTCTAGATGAATGGTTGTCTGCTAGATGAATGGGTGTCTGCTAGATGAATGGTGTCTGCTGATGAATGGGTGTCTGCTAGATGAATGGTGTCTGCTAGATGAATGGGTGTCTGCTAGATGAATGGGTGTCTGCTAGATGAATGGGTGTCTGCTAGATGAATGGTTGTCTGCTAGATGAATGGGTGTTGCTAGATGAATGGTGTCTGCTAGATGAATGGGTGTCTGCTAGATGAATGGTGTCTGCTAGATGAATGGTGTCTGCTAGATGAATGATGAATGGGTGTCTGCTAGATGAATGGTGTCTGTAGATGAATGGTGTCTCTGATGAATGGGTGTCTGCTAGATGATGTGTCTGCTAGATGAATGTTCTGCTAGATGAATGGTGTCTGCTAGATGAATGGTGTCTGCTAGATGAATGGTGTCTGCTAGATGAATGGTGTCTGCTAGATGAATGGTGTCTGCTAGATGAATGTTCTGTAGAGAAGGTTTGAATGATTTTGTAATAATGTTTGTAGATGAATGTTCTTAATAATGTTCTCTATAATGGTTCTTAGTAATGGTTCTTAGATAATGTTCTCTAGATAATTTTTAATGAAGTTCTTATAATGTTTGTAATAATTTCTGCTATAATGTGTTTAGATATTTCTGAGTGAATGATTTCTAGTGAATGTTGTTTAATGAATTTGTAGATAATGGTTGAAATTCTGTAGATGAATGTTTAGATGTGGTCTCTGTGAATGTGTCTGTGATGAATGGTGTTGCTATGAATGTTAAGATGTTCTGTAGTGAATGGTGTTTGTAATGTTCTATGATTTTTAATGATTTCTGTAATGTTTTGTGATGAATGTGTTTATGTTAATGTTTTAATGTGGTTAATTCTTAGATATTCTAATGAATGTTGCTAGATAATGTGTTGCTAGATGTGGTCTGTAAGTGTTAGAGGGTGATTTAGATTTTGAATTGTAATGAATGTGTCTTTGTGAGTTTGATATTTTTAGTATTTGTCTCTGATGTTAGTGATTTGTGTAAGGTGATGGGCATGAATGGGTGTCTGCTAGATGAATGGTGTCTGCTAGATGAATGGGTGTCTGCTAGATGAATGGGTGTCTGCTAGATGAATGGTGTCTGCTAGATGAATGGTTGTCTGCTAGATGAATGGTTGTCTGCTAGATGAATGGTTGTCTGCTAGATGAATGGTTGTCTGCTAGATGAATGGTTGTCTGCTAGATGAATGGGTGTCTGCTAGATGAATGGTTGTCTGCTAGATGAATGGGTTCTTGTAGAGCGAAAGGGCTTTTGAAAATTATTCTTTTTAGTAAATTATAATTTTTAGTAAAATATTTTTAGTAAATAATTCTTTTTAATAAATGATTTTTTTACTAAATAATTCTTTATTAAATGATTCTTTTATTGTAAATGATTCTTTTTAGTAAAGTATTCCTTTATTATTTAGTAAATTATTTATTTTTAATGAATGATTTTCTTATTAAATATTTTTTTTAGTAAATTATTTATTTTCTATGTTTCTTTTCAGTAACTTATTTTAACACCTTATTCTTTGAAGTAAATTATTGTTTTAATATTCTCTTTTTAGTAAACTATTGTTTTTATAATGATATTTTTGGTAAATATATAAGTTAGGGTAAGACTTTGCTTGGCCTTTGTTTGGAGGTTGGCACATGTTTGTTGTGTAGTATTGTGGGACCTCTGGAAGAGTTGTGCAGTATTGTGGGACCTCTGGAAGTGTTGTGTAGTATTGTGGGACCTCTGGAAGTGTTGTGTAGTATTGTGGGACCTCTGGAAGTGTTGTGCAGTATTGTGGGACCTCTGGAAGTGTTGTGTAGTATTGTGGGACCTCTGGAAGTGTTGTGTAGTATTGTGGGACCTCTGGAAGTGTTGTGTAGTATTGTGGGACCTCTGGAAGTGTTGTGTAGTATTGTGGGACCTCTGGAAGTGTTGTTCAGTATTGTGGACCTCTGGAAGTGTTGTTAGTATTGTGGGACCTCTGGAAGTGTTGTGCAGTATTGTGGGACCTCTGGAAGTGTTGTGTAGTATTGTGGGACCTCTGGAAGTGTTGTGTAGTATTGTGGGACCTCTGGAAGTGTTGTGCAGTATTGTGGGACCTCTGGAAGTGTTGTTCAGTATTGTGGGACCTCTGGAAGTGTTGTGCAGTATTGTGGTACCTCTGGAAGTGTTGTTCAGTATTGTGGGACCTCTGGAAGTGTTGCTAGCTAGTATTGTGGACCTGGAAGAGTGTCAGTATTGTGGGACCTCTGGAAGTGTTGTTGTATTGTGGACCTCTGGGTTTGTGCAGTATTGTGGACCTCTGGAAGTGTTGTTCAGTATTTGGGACATCTGGAAGTGTGTGTGTATTGTGGGACCTCTGAAGTGTTGTGTAGTATTGTGGACCTCTGGAAGTGTTGTGCAGTATTGTGGGACCTCTGGAAGTGTTGTTCAGTATTGTGGGACCTCTGGAAGTGTTGTGCAGTATTGTGGTACCTCTGGAAGTGTTGTTCAGTATTGTGGGACCTCTGGAAGTGTTGTGCAGTATTGTCGGACCTTTGGAAGTGTTGTGTAGTATTGTGGGACCTCTGGAAGTGTTGTTCAGTATTGTGGGACCTCTGGAAGTGTTGTGCAGTATTGTGGGACCTCTGGAAGTGTTGAGCAGTAATGTGGGACCTTTGGAAGTGTTGTGCAGTATTGTGGGACCTCTGGAAGTGTAGTACATTTGTCATGAATAAATGCATATGTATGTGCTAGTGAGCTGACAAGAAGCCCGCCCACAAAATAGGTCAGTAGAGATAACGTCTGGCAGGACCATTGCTCTCACCCTGCACTTCACTTTTATCTCTCTTCAATTCCAGGGAAACGTGATGGCTACAGAATCTTAAGTTTGTGTGTGTATGTTGTATGTATGTGTAGTATATGTGTGTGTTTCTCTTTGTCTGTCTGTCTTTCTCTCTCTCTCTCTCTCTCTCTCTCTCTCTCTCTCTCTCTCTCTCTCTCTCTCTCTCTCTCTCTCTCTCTCTCTCTCTCTCTCTCTCTCCACACACACACACACACACACACACACACACACACATATGCAGATATCAGTGGCTTATTTTAGTGAGAGTAATAACGAGTGAGTGACGACTCTCTGATCAAGAGCGACATCCACAGATATGTGTGATCCACTGATAGATTATAGTGAAATTGAGTAATTCTACAAACTGTATAAAGACAAGATCTTTGATGTGAGAGACTCAGTCATAAAAGAGGACCGTGTTTCTCAAACTCGCAAACTGACCATATGTTTTTTCCCCTCCGAGAATTTCAGGAGGAAACACTTTAATGGCACATGAGTGGCGAGGACAACAACGTGTTGGGACCAACGAAAAACACGACAGTAGGAGACGACTTACTCCCACTTGTGGTATGTGGTAAGTGGATCTTTACTTTACAATAACCGTATTAGTGAGTGGTAGTAACGGTACTATCTACAGCATCGAGGGTATGAGACTTATTAAAAAAATGGAAATAAGGGCATCCACACACACTCATCCACACACGCATCCACACACACACGAAAATACATGCAATAGAGGGGTTCACACGCATTTACATGAACTCAAAACAATTATAATACACAGAGGATAATATATACACAAATACACACACACACACTGGTTACAGTAGTCTTATAACTTAACCTGACACAGACTAGTAAGAGAGGATCGACCAAGTGCAGTAGTTGACAGTCTTCATCAGCTGGTAAGACTAATATCACAGGAAGAACTTATACACTTAGTTAGGTGGAAGCAACAGTCTCTCTGCCACATGGCATCACGAACAGAAATATCAGTAGGTGTAATGTGAGAGACCTGGGCGTGATAATGTGAGAGACCTGGGTGTGATAATGTGAGAGATCTGGGTGTGATAATGTGAGAGACCTGGACGTGATAATGTGAGAGACCTGGGCGTGATAATGTGAGAGACCTGGGCGTGATAATGTGAGAGAACTGGGTGTGATAATGGGAGAGTCCTGGGTGTGATAATGTGAAAGACCTGGGCGTGATAATGTGAAAGGCCTGGGCTTCATAATGTGAGAGACCTGGGCGTGATAATGTGAAAGGCTTGGGCGTGATAATGTGAAAGACCTGGGCGTGATAATGTGAAAGGCCTGGGCATGATAATGTGAAAGACCTGGGCGTGATAATGTGAAAGGCCTGAGCATGATAATGTGAAAGACTTGAGAGTGATAATGTGAGAGACCTGAGTGTGATAATGTGAGAGACCTGGGTGTGATAATGTGAGAGACCTGGACGTGATAATGTGAAAGACCTGGGCGTGATAATGTGAAAGACCTGAGTGTGATAATGTGAAAGACCTGAGTGTGATAATGTGAGAGACCTGGATGTGATAATGTGAGAGACCTGGGCGTGATAATGTGAGAGACCTGGGCGTGATAATGTCAGATGTTCTCCCTTTCAAGGAGAACAACAATCTCATTATCGTAACTGCATGGAAAATGATAGGTTTGATAACCATAACTTTCAAAACAGGAGATACCAAGGTAGTGATGGCATTCTTCAGGTCACTTTTCTCTCTCTCTCTCTCTCTCTCTCTCTCTCTCTCTCTCTCTCTCTCTCTCTCTCTCTCTCTCTCTCTCTCTAGGTTGGATTATTAGTGTATATTAACAAGAGATGCCAAACCAGTGATGACATTCTTCGGGTTGCTTGTTCTCTCTGTCTCTCTGGGTTAGATTATTGCTGTATACTAACAAGTGAAATTGCAGATCTGTAAAATGTATAGAAAACCTTCACAACTTTTATAAACTCAGTCAAGCATTTAAATTACTGGGAGCAAATGAAGTCCCTTGAAGTGTACTCCTTGGACTAATCTATACCTGGAAGATACCGGAGGGATTGGTTTTAAATCTGCACACCGAAATCACTACATATGAACACAAGCTTGGTAGATGGTGCAAGATACCTCCAGTGAAAAGTATGGTAAAGATGAGTACGCCGAGAGAGAACACAATAAGTATAAAGAGACCACGACTCTTAACACCCTCCTTTTATGCATACGTAAGGATTACCAGTAGTCACGTAGCCGTCTTCAAGAGGGAATTCGACAAATTCCTCAAATCAGTTCCTAATCAGTCGGATTATGGTGCATATGTCGGACTGAGAGAGGCGGGTCCCACCAGCCTGATCAATCAGACCAGCAGCCTGATCAATCAGACCAGCAGCCTGATCAATCAGACCAGCAGCCTGATCAATCAGACCAGCAGCCTGATCAATCAGACCAGCAGCCTGATCAATCAGACCAGCAGCCTGATCAATCAGACCAGCAGCCTGATCAATCAGACCAGCAGCCTGATCAATCAAACCAGCAGCCTGATCAATCAGACCAGCAGTCAGGAGGCCTGGTCTGAGACCGGAACACAGGAGCGGTGACTCCGGAAGCAACTACAGACAATCTAAAAATACGATTAACAGTACTGGAGGTTAAGGAACACGGTATTGAAGTCAAGGATGTTAACTTTTAATGAAAATCCGTGGTAAATTAGCTAAGTATTTATCACTGTAGCATCCCAGTAACGTGGTTAACAACAAACAGGCGTAAATTAAGTATATTAAACTAATTTAAAAGCTAAACCATTTTTCGTGTGTCTTGCTTCGGGACGAGTCGCCATGTAAATATTTACTTATTTGGCAAATTTCGTTTTTCCTTCACAGTTTTAATAAATGTTTTGTGTTAGTTATCCAGTGAAGTAATTTCGGGAGAGAAAGCAAGCGGGGCCCACACGAGTGTTTGTGGTGTGTTATAATTAACTATACCTGAATTTACCGTATCCCAGAAGGTCAACATTGCCTGTTATAAAACGCGTACCCCAGGATTGCACATAAAAAGTGTGTCAACATAATCTACTTTATTTTGTCCCCTGCGAGCAGAACCCATTTTATCCGCAGGTTGTGTACACAGGCTGGGTGTACTCGAGGTGGTGTTGACGCCCAGCGTACCATAGGAGCTGGGTGTATTTGTACTAGGGATTGACAAACTTGATAAGAAACGCTTCCTCACTCACTAGATTAGAGGAGTGAGCGTTTGAAAAGTTAATATACAGTCGGTGTCCTGTCAGTGAGAATATTGTCTTAGACTTTGGAAGAGAAACCTTACGACTTGTTGAGGGTTAGTGCTGAATATTGGAGAGAGCGAGAGAGAGTCACCTCTCACACTGCTCCAGAGAAGTGTCTTCGCCAACAGTGGTGGTGACGTTCTTACTCGTTCAAGATAATTACGTATAAGAAACCAAAATATTCAGTTTAAGAAGTGGTCTAGCGATTGTTGTGAGAGTTTTGTATGGTGATGTGTGGGTGGCATCCTGGGCGGGTAGGTGATACTAATAACTTCCATCTTCAGACAGTGTTACGTAGTTCTTATTACCCTCACCTGCCTCAAGGAACCACATATGTTAGGTCAAGCTTTTATTGGGACAGCGTTTTGCTTGGTGAAGAGTTTTACACAGCTAAACGATCTTCCAATAAATGTTTGTTCTCCGTCGTTTGTCTTCTTTACTGTTGTCGGCAGTACGACATTTGGATTCAACTTATCTCACTGGAGATTAGCGTTTCTTTTCAAGTACTAATAATAATATTCTTATTTCCCTACAGTTTCCTAATTACGTGAATGAACACACGTTCAAATTAATTAGACATTTATTAAGGCAAAGTTTCACCCATCAGGGGCTTTGTCAAGCCAGTATGTACATTACGGTAGTAGTAGTAAGTAGTAGTTGTAGTAGTAGTAGTAGTAGTTGTAGTAGTGTAGTAGTAGTAGAAGCAGAGAAGATACCTCAAGTGATGATGGGTTTTCTGTGTTTGAAGTAGGATTTTGGTCAGAATAGAGATGATTAAGCTACGTTTATTCTATATAACAGTGTTGGAAACTGATGTCAGGGCTGCCTTCATGCACTTGCGCTTCCGTCTGTCTGGTTCATGGGTAACCAGATGAGCATTCTTCTATTGAAAGAGATGGAGGCATTTTGATGTTGCACACATGTTGATCACGCTGTCCTATTTGATGCCGTAAATAATTTCTTTCAGACGTGAGGGGGCAGTGATGGCTGCTGTCATGTCACCTCCGCCAGGTGCTGTCATGTCACCTCCGCCAGGTGCTGTACACACACATTTTGGGTAACTTAGCAGTTAGGAAGGGCGATGAATTTTAGGGATGTGGTAGCACTGCATGGAGAGTTGAAGATTTGGAAGGCACGTTCCTTCGAATCCCCCAATGAAGAAAGTAACGAAATGAAGCTCCGAAAATGCTTGGTGTACGAGGCACATCTTCGTCGTCCACGAACTCTGAAGATTCTGAAGACTCTTCCAGAAAAAGCCTGTTAAAATGTCTCGTTTGGTTAAAATGTCTCGTTTGGTTAAAATGTCTCGTTTGTTTAAAATGTCTCGTTTGGTTAAAATGTCTCGTTTGGTTAAAATGTCTCGTTTGGTTAAAATGTCTCGTTTGGTTTGGTGTACTGAATAGAGTAAGAGTAAATGAGATAATTTTTGTTATTAGGTTTTCTGTAGACTTCCACCTTTAGTGAATTACTGCGCTTGTGTGTGAAGACGTCAAGGAACGCAAGTTTGTTGTCCGTTGCCTCTTCTAAAGTGAACTGAATTGAAGGCTTGATTGCGTTGTTCGTACGTAGTAAGTTGTGGCCATCACATGGGTGATGAGGACATCACATGGGTGATGAGGACATCACATGGGTGATGAGGACATCACATGGGTGATGAGGACATCACATGGGTGATGAGGACATCACATGGGTGATGAGGACATCATCCACGTGACAATCAGCTTCTGATTGTACTGTGTAAAGACTGGTTAGAATAATACCGAGAGGGAACCCCATGATCATATCGTATGTTAGTTGCTACAAGTTATGTGGCATCAGTGGCCGAGTGGACTAAAGCACAGTAATATTTATGTCCTGCCTAGGCGGGGTGAGAATTAAATTTGGGGTATAATTCTCACGTTGACTACAATAAATATAGTATATATAAAATATATATATATATATATATATATATATATATATATATATATATATATATATATATATATATATATATATATATATATATATATATATATATATATATATATATATCGTGCCGAATAGATAAAACTTTCTATTTTCGCTAAAGTAGCAACGCTTTTCGCAAGCAAAAATTTGTGTATGCAAATAATTTCGCAAAAATCATTCTGAACCTAACGAAAAAAATATATTTCATTGTGTTTGTTTATTATTAAAATATTGTAAACTTATCTAAAATATATTTAGTTTGATTAGGCTAAATTAAATTGCGCTTGTTATAATACGGTTAGGTAAGTTTTCTAAGGTTCTTTTGGTACAAAATTATTAATTTTTCCATTAACATTAATGAAAAAAATATATATATTTAAACTTATAAGAGAAAATTTTAGAAAAGACTTAATTTTAAACAAGTTCTTGCTAATTGACCAATTTTACCTATATATGTATATATATTCTCCATGGGGAAGTGGAACAGAATTCTTCCTCCGTAAGCCATGCGTGTCGTAAGAGGCGACTAAAATGCCGGAAGCAAGGGGCTAGTAACCCCTTCTCCTGTATATATTACTAAATGTAAAAGAAAAAACTTTCGTTTTTCCTTTTGGGCCACCCTGCCTCGGTGGGCCACCCTGCCTCGGTGGGCCACCTTGCCTCGGTGGGCCACCCTGCCTCGGTGGGCCACCCTGCCTCGGTGGAAACCGGCCGACGTGTTGAAAGAAAGAAGAAAGGAACATTAAAAGGAGGAAGAAGGGTAGAGGGAGGGTGTAAAGGTAGTTTTGAGAGGTAGTGGTTTAATTAAATGTTCAGCTAAGACATGAAAGCCAGTTTCTTCAGAGTGTGTGTGTGTGTTGTGTGTGTGTGTGTATGTGTGTGTGTGTGTGTGTGTGTGTGTGTGTGTGTGGAGGTAAGTACGTTTTTAACTTGACATGCTCCAGCAGATTGAATATCATTACAGCTATGAGGGATTCAAGAAAAGCTGGTTATCTGGACAAGAGTTCAAAAGTGAAGTATAAAGCGTTGTACTCCGGACGTTGGTTGTCCATCAGTGGTTCATGTTTGTAGTCTTGTGGAAAATCCTTTAGGTCGCCAGTGATGATAAATGTGTTTTCTTCTTTGATTCACTTTGTTTTGGTAAGAAACGGCCGCCGATGTATTAATAGATTATTGGTGGATAACTGCCGATGTATTAATAGATTATTGGTGGATAACTGCCGATGTATTAACAAATTATTTAAAGGCGCACTGCCGCTACTAATGAAAAAAAAACACAGATGCAAATTTTTATTGACTTTGAATTAATAAAACTCTATATAGAGCGAAATGATGACAATTATTGTTGCAGAGGTCTGAGCACAGCTCAGACCTCTGCAACAACAATTGTCATCAAAGATTTGTTAAGTTATACCATGAATTAAGGAAAGATCCTGGACTTCACCTTACGAAACAGACAAAACAAATGCGATAGTAATTATGGACAAGGTAGATTATAGTGGAAAAATAAACATGTTATTAGAAGACGGGGGAACTTAGGTGCCCCTTAAAAATGCAGTGTTGTGTGCGACGAATGTTTCCGACTTCCTTGAGATGGGTCGAAGAGGGAAGATACAGGAAGACATTAAAAGGTGAAAACGTCTGGAAAAAGGAGACATATCTAGCATATGGAAGATTTTTACAAAATTACGAAATAGGAAGGCAGAGTAGGGAAGGAGTGTGATAGAGAGCAAGTGAGAGAATAGGTGAGTCTTTGTCTGGTAAATTTTGCTGAGAATAAGAAAAAAGTTTAGAGATAGTTTAATAAAATTGTATAAGTTTTGGAGCAAAATGATCTTGACAGTTATTGAAAGTAGCGAGATGTTGGAGAATGTAGTAAAGGTATTAGATTTAGAGAATATTTTTAAAAGCTTTTGAGGAAAGATAATGAAATGAATACAGATATTTCATGCATAGGAGAGAGGGGAATGAATTTATTAAAAAGACATGGAGGCACGAAAATGAGAAAGAAAGGGAATGATGCGGTAAATAAGATATTAAGATGAACATGGGGAAAAAACATCAGGAACAAATAAGAATAAGAGTGAGACGCTAAACTCATTTTGGTTTAAGTTGTTGGAATAGTTGATACATTTGTTCAGTGTAGGAAAAAAGTACATACAAAAGTTATTTGTAATAGGAAAAAAGATGGGCAGTAGAGATGTAAGATTATACCTCACTGGTCCCTGTATTGACCTCCAGGGTTCTCTGGTGTCTGGCTCAGCCCCTTCATGGTGTAATTTGCCAGCCTCGGCACAAGTTTGCTATTTTCGTGCTTATAAGGTTACATGAAGGCATCAGAAGGTAGCAGCTACGCGTACCCTCACTCATGACACTCTCACCTTGAGGGACTTTATAATTAGTTTTTATATGACATAAGGTACTTGCACACCCTATACTTAAGTGCACTGATGACAGGCTCTGGAGCTTTACTACCACGCTATGTTATAAGTACATCAGAGTACTAAAGAAAAATATTACACTAGACCTTACTGCACATATTGAGACTCAGGCTCGATTTACGTTTAGACAGTTGACGTTAAGGATGGTATACCTGGAGAGGCTTTCGGGTGTCAAAGCCCCCGCGGCCCGGTCTGTGACCAGGCCTCATGGTGGATCAGAGCCAGATCAACCAGGCTGCTACTGTTGGCCGCACGTAAACCGACTTACGAACCACAGCCCGGCTGGTCAGGTACTGACTTTAGGTGCTTGTCCAGCGTCATCTTCAAGATAGCCAGGGGTCTACTGGTAATCCCCCCTATGTATGCTGGGAGGCAGTTGAACAGTCTTGGGCCCCTGACACTTATTGTGCTAGTGACTCCCCTGCTTTTCATTGGGGTGATGTTGCATTATCTGCCAAGTCTTTTGCTTTCATAGGGAGAGATTTTCGTGTGCAAATTTGGTACTAATCCCTCTAGGATTTTCCAAGTGTATATAATTATGTATCTCTCCCGCCTGTGTTCTAGGGAGTACAGGTTGAGGAACTTCAAGCGTTCCCAGTAATTGAGGTGTTTTATCGCAGTTATGCGTGGCGCGAAGGTTCTCTGCACATTTTCTAGGTCAGCAATTTCGCCTGCCTTGAAAGGTGCTGTTAGTGTGCAGTAATATTCCAGCCTAGATAAAACAAGCGACCTGAAGAGTGTCATCATGGGCTTGGCATCCCTAGTTTTAAAGGTTCTCATTATCCATTCTGTCATTTTTCTAACAGATGCGATTGATACAATGTTGTGGTCTTTGAAAGTAAGATCCTCTGACATTATCACTCCCAGGTCTTTTACATTAGTTTTTCGCTCTATTGTATGGTTGTTTTATACTCCGATATTGTTTTAATTTCTTCACAATTTCCATATCGGAGTAATTGAAATTTCTCATTATTGAATTTCATATTGTTTTCTTTGGCCGATTTAAAGATTTGGTTGATGTTCGCTTGGAGACTTACAGTGTCTTCAGTGGAGGACACTGTCATGTCATTTGCAAAGGAAGACACGGTGCTGTGGCTTACGTCCGTGTCTTTGTAAGATATGAGGATGAGGAACAGGATGGGAGCGAGTTTACCAGGAGTTTACCTGGAGAGGGTTTCGGGGGTCAACGCCCCCCGGCTCGCCTTGTGGAACAGAGCTTTTCACCGTAGCCGCCTCAGACTTTACTCTGTTGACTACTGCTCTTTGTGTTCTATTTGTTAGGAAATTATAGATCCATCTACCAACTTTTCCTGTTATTCCTTTATCACGCATTTTGTGTGCTATTACACCATGGTCACACTTGTCAAAGGTTTTTGCAAAGTCTGTGTATATAACATCTGCATTCTGTTTGTCTTCTAGAGCATCCAGGACCTTGTCATAGTGGTCCAGTAGTTGGAACAGACAGGAGCGACCTGCTCTAAACCCATGTTTCCCTGGGTTGTGTAATTGATGGGTATCTAGATGAGTGGGGATCTTGCTTCTTAGAACCCTTTCAAAGATTTTTTTATGATATGGGACGTTAGCACTGTAGCTCTTTGCTATTGCTTTACTGCCCCCTTTGTGGAGTGGGGCTATGTCTGTTGTTTTTAGCAGCTGTGGGACGACCCCTGAGTCCATGAGTTCCATGAGTCTGGGCCTGGGGCAGAGTGCATGGGCATGTCATTTATCGCCTTTTCGGAGTCATTTGGCGTCAGGATAATATCAGATAGGTTTAAATCTACGAAATTCTGTCTCTCGCTCATAAAAAAATAATTTAGGTCTTCCACTCTTAGTCTGGTTAGCGGCTTGCTAAAACCCGAGTCATATTGGGACTTGAGTAGCTCAC
Organism: Cherax destructor; assembly: GCA_009830355.1. Taxonomy (NCBI): domain Eukaryota; kingdom Metazoa; phylum Arthropoda; class Malacostraca; order Decapoda; family Parastacidae; genus Cherax; species Cherax destructor. Next base: position 27,546 of record WNWK01023387.1, read on the forward strand.
TCATTTTCTCTCTGTATCTGTGTAGGACTAATCTCGTCTAAGTAGGGGCCAATACTGGATGTTGTTCTCGATTTAGATTTAACATAAGAAAAGAAATATTTTGGGTTTCTTTCAATTTCATTTATGGTTTTTAGTTCTCACCGTATTTCTTGACTCCTGTAAGATTTCTTTAGCTTAAGTTCAATGTTTGCTATTTCTCTGACCAGTGCCTCCCTTCGTATTACAGATATATTGGCCTGTTTTAGCCGCTCTTTTATTCTTCGCCTTCGGCTGTATAGGAAGTGCCTTTTCTTTCTAGTTTACATCTTCTCTTCCTCTTTCTTAAAGGAATATGCCTTGATCATACCTCGAGTGCCACAGAGTTATTTTTTTCTAGACAGGTTTGGATCCGTGTTGCTTAGGATATCTTCCCATTTATATCATTCAGGACCTGGTTGACTTGGCCCCACCTTATGTTTTTATTATTGAAGTTGAATTAGGTGAAGGCTCCATCATGACTGGTCACATTTTGTGGGTTTGGGGCCCCGCACATACATGTCTGAACCTCTATTATGTTGTGATCTTAGAATATTGCTTTTAATATGGTAATATTTCGTATCAGATCATCATTGTTAGTGAAGATGAGGTCCAGTGTATTCTCCATTCTTGTAGGCTCTATTATTTGCTGCTTTAAGGTGAATTTGGTACAGAGATTTAAAAGCTGATGAGTGTGTGCGATTTTTCATCTAAGCTGCCTCCAGGTGTTACATCTGAGCTGCCTCCAGGTGTTACATCTGAGCTGCCTCCAGGTGTTACATCTGAGCTGCCTCCAGGTGTTATCTCTGAGCTGCCTCCAGGTGTTATCTCTACTACAACATTATAGCAGATGCAGAAGGATCTCTCCCGTCCTTCAGTTGTCCAGCTCTTAATAATGTCATGAAAACCTGGATGAAGATAATTGCCATACATTATTGAAAAATAGGGATCAGTACTTGGTAGTGTTCTAGTGAACACACTACAGAGTATAGTGTTCTAGTGAACACACTACAGAGTAGTGTTCTAGTGAACACACTACAGAGTAGTGTTCTAGTGAACACACTACAGAGTAGTGTTCTAGTGAACACACTACAGAGTAGTGTTCTAGTGAACACACTACAGAGTAGTGTTCTAGTGAACACACTACAGAGTAGTGTTCTAGTGAACACACTACAGAGTAGTGTTCTAGTCAACACACTACAGAGTAGTGTTCTAGTCAACACACTACAGTAGTGTTCTAGTGAGCACACCGCAGAGTAGTGTTCTAGTGAGCACACCGCAGAGTAGTGTTCTAGTGAGCACACCGCAGAGTAGTGTTCTAGTGAGCACACCGCAGAGTAGTGTTCTAGTGAACACACCACAGAGTAGTGTTCTAGTGAGCACACCGCAGAGTAGTGTTCTAGTGAACACACCACAGAGTAGTGTTCTAGTCAACACACCACAGAGTAGTGTTCTAGTGAACACACCACAGAGTAGTGTTCTAGTCAACACACCACAGAGTAGTGTTCTAGTGAACACACCACAGAGTAGTGTTCTAGTGAACACACCACAGAGTAGTGTTCTAGTGAACACACCACAGAGTAGTGTTCTAGTGAACACACCACAGAGTAGTGTTCTAGTGAACACACCACAGAGTAGTGTTCTAGTGAACACAGTAGTGTACTTGTGGTCACTCAGCATAGGTTTCCAGGTGCCTCTGAATATACTTACACTCGGTCATTGATACGACGTTTCTGTCGTCTGTAAGTTTATTCTCCGCTAACTTCACTACGTTAGATTCTCACATTTGGGTCATTTACGTCAGTTGTGAAAAATATAAAGTGAAGAACGTGCCCCTGGGGAGCTTGAGGTGAGCTCCGCTTCATTGTTCAGCACCACTCAGTGTTTCTTATCAGTGAGCCAGGGCTCGAACTGGTGAGTGGTCTGAAGGGAAGCGTCCCCGCGGCTTGGTCCATGACCAGGTCTCCTTGTGGATCAGGGCGTGATCAGCTAGGTTCTTACTCCTGGCCGCCCGCACTCCAGCATACGACCCACAGCCCAGCTGGTGGGGAACTGGCCAGCTGGCAACCTCCGATGTGGTATCTTGTCGAAAGTTGTCTGGAAAATGAGATATTCTACGTCTGTGGGGACAGTTTTTACCAGGGGATGAGTAAGCACATGTGTAATACTTAGGTATCTTTGTTTCCGAAACGTTTCGAACACACAGTAGGTTTTTTCAGTCTATGATAGATACATGTGCAACACTTAGGTATCTTTACTGAGGAAACGTTTCGCCACACAGTGGCTTCATCAGTCCATACAAAGGAGAATGGTGAAGAACAGGAGGAGTTTGTGGTAATCAGTCCCTCAGCTTGAAGTCGATGTAATCATTCCATCAATCTTGAATCAGTCCATCAGTCTGATTGCATCGACTCCAGACTGAGGGACTGACCACCTCAAACTCCATCTGTTCTTCACTATTCTTCTTTGTATTGGACTGATGAAGCCACTGTGTGGCGAAACGTTTCCTCAATAAAAATACCCAAGTGTTGCATATAATATCTTTATTTACTACAAGTACATGTACAAGGTATACAGGCCTAGCTGACATCAATTACATACTACTATATAGAAAGCCGCTTGTTATGCTGACCATTTCGGGCAAATTACGTCAGTTTTGTCCCAGGATGCGACCCACACCAGTCCACTAACACCCAGGTACCTATTTTATACCGATCGGTGAACATGGCTTAATTTTTTTTTTTTTTTTTTTTTATATTTTATTAGAAACACATATATACATAACAATCCAATAATCAAACAAAAGATAGGGAACACATACAGAATACAATACTAAAACCGTTAAACTTAAGACAAACATAGCAAAACATCAACTTTATCCTACATGAATTGCCACAGATACCTGGGACAACTTCACCCAAGCACACCTGCACACTGTCGGTTGTCTAACACCGAATACCTCCTAACCTCCAACCAGCCACATAAATGCAAAACGCCAGCACATCACCACCGACAAACCCTACTACTTTAACATTAGATTACTACTACATCCTAGAGGAAAACCCCATGCGTCCATGACCCTATGACCCCAACCAACATCACTCCAAGTCTGAGTCAACACACACCTGAACATTTACCTACAACCCCATCCCCGAAACGTCCAAAATCGGACACCCACGATACCACCCGTCCCAACCCATCCTAGCTTCAACCCTGTATACCCACGCCTAACCAACCACACATCAATCAACCATACTATACCCTAGTCAACCCCTTCCGGATATACCCAACCTCCCCTCCCCCAATCGACCAGTCCCCTCGAATGGTTCCTACGTCAACCCCAAAACCTTAAAGGGACACCACCGTCATCGTTCTATAACCCTCAGAGAAAGCCTCAACCCAAGTTCTCCCATACAAACCCTGATTCCTACATTTCGTCCTGTAAAATGTGCCGCCAAGGCACGAACCCGCCTCCACCACTACCTCGCGCATACCCCACGACACATATATGAAATCAACCACCAGGTACATTAAACTTCTACGTACATTTTCCTCAAACCCACAATATCAGGCTTAAAGCCCTAAATCGAAAGCCAC
>WNWK01023388.1:0-31157 GCA_009830355.1 Cherax destructor
GTATGTCACGATAAGGTTGTAAGTCATATAGGGTGCACGGGAATAATTGGATGTCATGTATCTAGTGTTGCGGTATTTGGCATCTATTGGTGTGCCATTTTTCATTGATGTACTACATTGTAGTAAAATTTTAAATAAAATTAAAAATTATATGTCACAAGAATACACGATTTCAGTTGAAAAATAAGTTTATTTGAGCTTAAGTTATTCTGTATCAGCTATAATGTGGAGTAAAAATATTTGAAAACAACTGAAATGCAATTAGGTGAAGAATTAACATAGCAGCCATCATGTTTTGTAATACTTTGTGAGGTGGGATGCATAGTAAAGTTTGAAAACAGTCGTCAATATTCTTATACAGTATTACTAGTTTCTTGTTAGTTCATGGTGTATTTCATCATTGCACGAAGTAGTATGTCTTATGAACAGAATCGTTTCATATTTGTATACCATTTCTATGTATCATGTATGTTAAGTTTTTTAAATAAAATATAAAAAAAAAAAAACTCCGAATTTAAGTCCCTTGCCAACTGACTACTATGACTAAAAATGACCCCACATATTTTTAAGCTATCAACACACATCCACCCACCCCTACTTCCCAACGGCCCACCCACCCACGAACCTACCTCCAACAACCTAGATTTCGCTCTATTGATGCCCATCCCAGTAGCCCCTCCAAACACCTCTATAATCTTATTAACATTTCCTAAACCCTCACTACTCCCCACCATAATTGTAGTGTCATCAACATAACCTACTATGCCCGTTACACAACCCCACTTTTCATCCCCATCCCATACCCCCTCACGAACCAACCTATAAAAGGGGTCTTGCAAACACCCAAAAAGGATCTGAGATAGGGGACAACCCTGCTTCAGACCCTCTCAAACCTCACCTGAACCCCTAACCTGCCATTAACCTGACCTCGCCAAGGCACCATCATACAAGGTTCTTACCCACCTAACAATTTCCCGCCAAACCCCTGCCTCCCTAAGATCTCATATAACATCTCCCTGTCTACACTATCGTACGCCGTTTCCAATCTAACCCCAAAACCCTCCCCTTCCTTCAGTTCCACGAAAGACTTAATTCTTCTATGCCCCGTCCTAATACTACGTCCTGGTATACCAAACTGACCGTCCTCTAAAACTTTCTCCAACACCCTTTTCATCCTATTCGCTAATATCTTTGCAAAAATCTTGTAATCAGAGCATAACAAAGTTATTGCCCTATACCCTCTTATTGCGCCCCAGAATTGGGCCTCAATGTATATATACAGTGGTACCCGGTTTACGATGGTCCCCAAACTCACCCTTTTATGTAAGTTTATTTTTTAAATGCTTTTGTAAGTGTAATTTTGGGGGTCTAAAAGGACTAGTCTATTTTACAACTTTTCTTAAGGAGATAAATTCGTTTGGTAATGGCACTTGAACAGCATTCTGGAATGAAAAATATCGTAAACCGGGTACCACTGTATGTATATTTCCATTTTCTATAATTTTATATTGCTGATATTCTCGATAATAGCTAAATCGTAATATTGTGCTTTATACTATTATTAGACTATTTGACTTAGCTATATTTATTAGGTAGGATGTAATATTTTATGTTGTGCTCGAGAGTGTGGCGTAACTGCCTTGGAGTTGGCAAACTACTGTTATGCTGCCGGCGTCTAGTTGCTGGGAGGAGTCAGTCGCTGAACACACCTGAGCTGGGTGGTTGTTCCTCTTCCCTCTCTCTCTCTGGCCTGCTGACCTTCGTCGAGTCAACACCTCACTCTTATTTCTACTTGTTTTCTCGACATTAGACTCTGTTGGGTAGAGTATGCATTCGTTGGTGAGGCGAATCATACTTCTCAGAACTCTGTGTAACTCTGTTCACAGAGAATAGACTAGACAGTGATTTTTCGACGTTGTTCTGGGTTGTGTGTCACATTGACACTCTGATACAACTCAGGTCTCAAGCTATAGCTCTGGACCTACTTCGATAAGGCATCTGTGCACCACCACAGTTTGGGATTGTTTATGCTGAACCTAGTTTCAGTAGAAAGGGAGTTTTGTGACTGTTTTGGAGGATCTACTGATGGTCCCCAGTTAGGGTCGATTTTCTATCTCCTTGTTCCTGACGCTGTGTTGCTGTTGCCTGTTATAGTGCTGTTCTGCGAATTGGTCATTTTACTGGACAATCAAGCTGTTCTGATTGTCAGTTTGTTAGTCCAGATAGCTTAAGAGAAGTTCAGTCGTACACTGGTTGAGTCGAGTCTTAGAGTTACCGGGAGCACACTCATACACACATTTATGCTTATTTGTATATATATTATTGTAATTACTGACATTGTACCTGATGGTACTTCTGAGTCATTTATATATATGTGCCCTCAGCACAGACTTATTGTATATGAGAGCAGTGTAGGAGCTACCCTTCTAATTAACCTCCTAATTGATATCTTAATTAATATCTTTATATTTGATTTACTTTGCTACCCTAGATTTTCTCACTTTGATAATAAATCTTTTAAATATATTTCGCTGGTTAGTACCCTATCAGTTGCAATCCTCTTAAGCTATATAATATGTCGGATAACTGAACCAGGATACTGACTTTGTTGCAAAAGCCCAGTAACAGGCTGGATGCTAGAAGGGCTATCCTTTCTAGTGTTCACTGGAGATGTCTATTACTAATAGATATCGTGTCATTTTGTAACACTCTCAAAACATCACTGTCCTTGCCTTTTGGTACTAACACCACCACCCCAGTCCTCTGCACCTCATCCATCGTACCCCTATCCTTCATTTGATTCAGCACCTTTACTAAAACATCCTTCAAAACATCCCAATGACATACGTAGAAATCCCCAGGTAACCCATCCACCCCAGATGCCTTCCCCATGTGTAACCCTTGCACTGATTGCCATACCTCTTCAATCGTTATTCTTCCACCTAACCCCTTCCTATCCTCCTCCCCTAACCTCTCCTGAATGCTCTCTAGCACAATCCCCCTACAAACCTCATCCCTCACTCTACCCATGAACTTATTCTGAAACCAATACCTTGCATAAGCACACATCCCATCCGTAGTTCTTAACACCTGACCTTTATGATAACCCCAATCTCCTCCTCTACCTTCAACGCCGTTATTGTCATGCCTGTTCTACGTGTCCTAAATCTCCTCAAAACAGTACCCGATGGCCTATCACCCCATAACACCTCTTCTAATTGACTACGAACCCTTATCGCCCTAAAAACTTCATTCTGAATATCCTTTAGTCTACCCTTAAGATACGCTATTTCCTGTTGATGACACCCTCCTCCTCCACCACTATAACAATCCCGTAACCTCCCTTCCAAATATCCCTGTAACCCATACCTATACCTAGCCTCCTCAACCCCTTCACGCCTATAATAACTTCTCACTGCCTCCTTTGCCATCAAATTCCACCACTTCCCAATGTCACAAATGCCCCTACCCCCACCCCAGAACCCCTCCCACCAAGCCTCGAAACCCTCACCATCCCCCTCTCGTTTCAGCAAACTAATATTCAACCTCCACAAGTCCGAATAATATTTAACAGCACCCACCCACCCCAACACAGCCACCACACCCCTATGATCTGAAAACCCAACATCTATATTACGCACCTCTTCCACATTTATACTTGAAGACACGTACACCCTATCCAACCGTGCTGCATATCCTTTCCTAATAAACGTATGTTCTACCATAACCTGGCTACCATCTACTACATCCCGAACCCCAACTGCCCCTAACAAGTTCCATCAACACTGCTAGCACACAACCTGCTCCTCTCGGTTCTACGTCATTCCTCCTAATAACACAATTCCAGTCTCCCGCGATCACCGTTACCGCAGGAAGACCCCTTAATGCATAAACTAAATAATCCCTCACGAAATCCACCTTGATACTAGGCACATTAACCGCTGGCATATACACACCCAGAAAACAAACCGAGATGTCACCCCAAACCCCATCTACCCTTACAATCCACCCCCCTCCTACCTCCTCCCACGACCTCAAATGAAAAGGGCAGGATTCACTAATACCTACCAAAGCCCCTCCCTTGAAAAGTTCCGAACTTCCTGTATATAAATTAAATCCCTTTAACTTCAATTCCCTACCACACCTATAATTGTGTTCTTGGAGGAAACAAACATCAATACCCTCTCTCCGCAAAATACTCTCAACCCACAACCTCTTGACCTCTGCGCGGAGGCCATTAACATTCATACTTAAACACTCAAATTCTTTAAAGGTGGTTTCCCCCGATGCTTCGTTACTCGTGCTCCACCTGCATTGACGAAGAATCCACCCCCCTGGGCCCTCCTCCCACCTTGTGTACACGCTTCTCCTTTACTCCCCCCCTCTCATCCCTATCCCTTTCTGCTAACACTTTCTTCCCTGTCTTCTGAGCAGGTGTCAACACATCATCTTCCACCGAACCACTAGATCTCTTACGAGATTCTCCTGCCACCTCCATGATCTCTTCAGACACTGCACTGACTACATTGTCCTACTTATGAACTTCCGCCTCTACCACACACACGCTCACCTCATTACCACTCTCACCACAACCACTCTTACTCATGTCATCACTCAGCTCTTCGCCCAGACTTGCCATTACTTCCGGGTTATTCTGCAGCTCATACTCCTCGCCCACAGAAGGTAGACTATCAATCAACTTCCTTAGATCCTCCAACATAGGATCTGTCAATTCCACCAAATCATTGCCATCCTCCTGTCCGATGGCAACTGTAGAATCCTTCACCTCCTCTGGACATGTCTCAGGAGGTAATGTCACCACCAACTCCGCTTGCTCCATCTCATCGCTCCATCGACGTGCTCCTCCATCCTTACGCCCTGGAGAAGACACATTCCTCTCCATGTCACTGAAAAAGCTATCCACACAAATCCCCCTCACCTCCTCTCCACGTCTCTCACAAGCCACCGCCAAATGCCCCGCCTGTCCACATAGCCGGCATGTCCTCACTTGCTCTGCATATGTCACATATACTTGTGTACGAAAGAGGGGCATCAATACATATGATGGTATAGGCATCCTCAATGACATCTTCAGACTGTATGATCCTTCTGGCAATCCTGCATAGGCACCCTGTTCCCACCTACCGACAGTTGCCGCATGAATCACCCCATAGGCCTTGAAAACATCCCTCACATCTTCTTCATAAGCCTCAAATGGACAATTTCGAATCCGTATCCACTTGTATGTCGCCGATACGTCCCTCAGCCGCACCTCCAATCCTTCCCTCACAACCATCCTCTTGTCTTGATAATCGTCAACAGCTCTTCCGTAGACACCACTCGATGAGAATTTCACAAACACTTTTGTTGCTCCATTAAGTGATATTCCATAAATATCTGAAGTGGCGAATCCATATTTATCACGTAGAATGGCAGGTAAGAGATCGTCTGCATTTGAAGGGTAAATGGCCCCAGCGAGCACCTCAATACACACTGTATTTACTCTCCTTCTGTATGACTCGGCCATTGCTGAGAAAATGAAGTTGTCAAAGCTGGCCACCAGAGGCGCCTGACAGCACACCCTCACACCACAGTGGTCAGGCAGCAACTTACATTGTATATTAGAGCATATTCCAGTAGAATATGTCTCTGTTAATTATTAATATTAACGTTATTTGAAGTATGGTAGGAGAATGTTGCTCTTTATAAAATATGGTAAAACTAATATTATGTTATATTTTATGGGTTAGTCCGTCTGAGTTTTATGTAACGGATAACCACTAGTCAGACTACCAGTCATTTGTCAAGGTACTGGCAGGTCTTCCCCTTTAAGTCACGTGACCTACTTGACATCGGTTTACCAAACAGAGCCGATCGTCAGTAGGTTCACACACCCTCTACTGACAACAAGTAGATTCACACCCTCTCCTGTTTAGGAGTTGAATTTCTCTGTCTATTGATATGCTCTCTTCTGAGTTTATTCAACCTTTAAGTCCTTGTTATTGTTTGTTTGCAATTGTGTCATTACGATTAGAAATTAGAGGATTTTGACTGTATGAGTTTTGGAGTATTAAGACAGTATATCTTGTAGTTATATATATTGCAAAAAGGAGAATTCTTAGATCATATGCTAAGTTATGTGAATCTTTATATATAATAAATTTAACGATTTTTGCCTTGTTTGGATTAGACTCCTTTCAATATCTAATTTGAAAGTAATTCCTCATACTGAGGAGAGAACGAACCTAAGTAAAAATATCTTGTTACGAGGGGGCCAGACAAGCACCAAGATAAGGCCCTGATCGTACACTACAACTGAGAAAATGTCTCAAACACTAGCAATTGTCTCTAAATGTAGAAAAAAAATGTCTATAGGCTGTATGATGTTGGTGGGAGAGGAAACTGGAGGAGGTGGATGGTGGAGGATCTGGCATCGTCTGCTACTACACCATACACTTGGAAGAATCTTGAAGAGTTTTTGCTTAACAAAGAACACACATAACTAGGCCTTATCGCCGGCGCTCTGGTAGGAAGATCACACACTCTATATGCTTCACCCGCTATGTGGACCGTAAATGATTACAAAACCCAAAATATAGGTGTGGAAACTTTTTTGAGTCGCTCAAGTTCCACAGGAACCCTTGTGGTTTAGCGCTTCTTTTGATTATAATAATAATAATCAAGTTCCACAGGGTAAGTGAGCCGTATGGAGCCTTAAACATACCACGGATAGGTCCTCGGAGTTCATGAACCCACACACCCAACCAAACAAACACAGTAGTTGGCAGAGGTAGAGAGATAACACATGTTAATTGATAGATTTACTCCCCTAGAAGGCCTAGGTAAGTTTGTACAGTTAGTAACTAATAGTAGGATTATTGAGGCAACTTTAGATATTAATAATGTAGCTCTAGCACCTTAACATAGGTAGTTTTAAGGCCTGAATAGGAACATTAGATTATGTTAGCTAACGAGAACTAGCGGCTCCACACTTGAATCTAAGCGGGAGAGAGCGCTAGTTCCTTCTTCTTGAACTGGATGCCATGGTGGTAACAAGGTACCAAGAGCTAGTGCTTGGTGCCCCACTTGTCTTCAAAATATTTGCCTGGGAACCAAGAATCACAGAGGCTTCCCAACGTACTGTGGATATTCGTCTCTGGCCCAGGCCCCCGCAGTAAAATAATGCACTTTGCATTTCTCTTAGTATAGCTGGCCGGCGATATTCGGAGGAAGGTGGGGTTATTTGAGCTGTGGGTTATAAGCGGGCAAACGCCCACTATAAGGTAATAATTGTGGGCAATCCCCCTTAAGTATTAGTCTAGTAGCTAGTGTCACTTACTGCATATATAGCTTAGGGGATATCCTTTGAAACCAGGGAACTCTGAGGTCCAGGCAGGACACTAATACCACTTGAATTATTGCAGATTAAGGTCCTTCCCTATACGTGGTGTTTGGAGGGGGTTATAGCTTAGGGAGATTGGAAGACTAGGAGACATATTCTACACCATCAAGTAAGTTAAACCCTTTTTCAGTAGTGCATGCAGATGGGGAATTCTTTCGACTGCAGTCAGCTAGAAATTGTCCATAAGCCACTTGTAAGTCTGAGAGAAGCGTCTCAGAGTGTCGGTGTCAACAGTGCTTGCCAGAGGGCAGCTTTCAAGGAGGCAGTCCAAAGACAAATTTCTATAATAGGGTAGAATAAATACCACAAGCAGTTGCTTTGTTTGTGTGGGTGGAGGTGGGGGCAGGCTGCCGCATGGTGAGTGTCTCGCTCGTTCTGGCTGGCTCCTACACTACACCACTAGGCCTTGAAATTACAATAGACTGGCTTAATAACCCACAAAATATCACAAGGATGGTATTAGCACTCAGAACAGCAATGCACTGAAACACAAGGCGATGGAGAAGACAGGAACTCAATTTGGCTTGCTTGGATTACTTCTCACACTCAGCTGGGTTAGTCTTGCTGGCTTAAACCTTTCACACAGGCTTGGGTGGTTTGGAGTCTTGTAACTATGAGCACATCAGGGTAGGAAGCTGGCTTAAGGGCTAGGCTGATAACAGGCTGGATGGCTTAGGCTAGGCACTTCCCCACACAGACTGGCTTATCTAGCTTGGCTTAATTTGCAAAGCCCTGGCTCTACCCTGGGACACCATGAGGTAACTAGTCAATCCTGGCTCTACCCTGGGACACCCTGAGGTAACTAGTCAACAATGGCTCTACCCAGGGGCACCCTGAGGTAACTATTCAACCCTGGCTTTACCCTGGGACACCCTGGGGTAATTAGTCAACCCTGGCTCTACCCTGGGACACCCTGAGGTAATTAGTCAACCCTGGCTCTACCCTAGGACACCCTGAGGTAATTAGTCAACCCTGGCTCTACCCTGGGACACTCTGAGGTAACTATTCAACCCTGGCTCTACCCTGGGACACCCTGAGGTAATTAGTCAACCCTGGCTCTACCCTGGAACACCCTGAGGTAACTAATCAACCCTGGGACACCCTGAGGTAATTAGTCAACCCTGGCTCTACCCTGGGACACCCTGAGGTAATTAGTCAACCCTGGCTCTACCCTGGGACACCCTGAGGTAACTAGTCAACCCTGGCTCTACCCTGGGACACTCTGAGGTAACTATTCAACCCTGGCTCTACCCTGGAACACCCTGAGGTAACTAGTCAACCCTGGCTCTACCCTGGGACACCCTGAGGTAACTAGTCAACCCTGGCTCTACCCTGGGACTCTCTGAGATAACTAGTCAACCCTGGCTCTACCCTGGGACACCCTGAGGTAATTAGTCAACCCTGGCTCTACCCTGGGACACCCTGAGGTAATTAGTCAACCCTGGCTCTACCCTAGGACACCCTGAGGTAATTAGTCAACCCTGGCTCTACCCTGGGACACCCTGAGGTAACTAGTCAACCCTGGCTCTACCCTGGGACACTCTGAGGTAACTAGTCAACCCTTGCTCTACCCTGGGACACCCTGAGGTAACTAGTCAACCCTGGCTCTACCCTGGGACACCCTGAGGTAACTAGTCAACCCTGGCTCTACCCTGGGACACCCTGAGGTAATTAGTCAACCCTGGCTCTACCCTGGGACACCCTGAGGTAACTAGTCAACCCTGGCTCTACCCTGGGACACCCTGAGGTAACTAGTCAACCCTGGCTCTACCCTGGGACACCCTGAGGTAACTAGTCAACCCTGGCTCTACCCTGGGACACCCTGAGGTAACTAGTCAACCCTGGGACACCCTGAGGTAACTAGGCAACCCTAGCTCTACCCTGGGACACCCTGAGGTAACTAGGCAACCCTGGCTCTACCCTGGGACACCCTGAGGTAACTAGTCAACCCTGGCTCTACCCTGGGACACCCTGAGGTAACTAGGCAACCCTGGCTCTACCCTGGGACACCCTGAGGTAAATAGGCATTCCTGATCAAAACCACTTGAATAGTGGGTCTTGAATTTGTTCTAAAATTCTAGTCACAGAAAACGAGATATATGACCAACAGTAATGATACGATCATTTTCCTTAGTATCAATTTGCATCTCTTACTAGCAGCACCTACTGGTAGTACCTACTGGTAGCACCTACTGGCAGCACCTACTTACGTCAAGGTAAGCAGGTCTGCTTAGGACCTCTTAAAAGAAATTTCTTAAAATTGTTCAGTGAGGAAATTTTCATTCAGAGTTTACGTCATAGTTTGTGATGTTGATGTTACAAGCAGTGAAGTATAGACGTAACACTGGTATTACAAGCAGTGACGTATAGACGTAACACTGGTGTTACAAGCAGTGAAGTATGGCCGTAACACTGGTGTTACAAGCAGTGACGTATAGACGTAACACTGGTGTTACAAGCAGTGACGTATAGACGTAACACTGGTGTTAGAAGCAGTGACGTATAGACGTAACACTGGTGTTACAAGCAGTAAAGTATGGACGTAACACTGGTGTTACAAGCAGTGACGTATAGACGTAACACTGGTGTTACAAGCAGTGACGTATAGACGTAACACTGGTGTTACAAGCAGTGACGTATAGACGTAACACTGGTGTTACAAGCAGTGAAGTATGGACGTAACACTGGTGTTACAAGCAGTGACGTATAGACGTAACACTGGTGTTACAAGCAGTGACGTATAGACGTAACACTGGTGTTACAAGCAGTGAAGTATGGACGTAACACTGGTGTTACAAGCAGTGACGTATAGACGTAACACTGGTGTTACAAGCAGTGACGTATAGACGTAACACTAGTGTTACAAGCACTGACGTATGGACGTAACACTGGTGTTACAAGCAGTGACGTATAGACGTAACACTAGTGTTACAAGCACTGACGTATGGACGTAACACTGGTGTTACAAGCAGTGACGTATAGACGTAACACTGGTGTTACAAGCAGTGACGTATAGACGTAACACTGGTGTTACAAGCAGTGAAGTATAGACGTAACACTGGTATTACAAGCAGTGACGTATAGACGTAACACTGGTGTTACAAGCAGTGAAGTATAGACGTAACACTGGTGTTACAAGCAGTGACGTATAGACGTAACACTGGTGTTACAAGCAGTGACGTATAGACGTAACACTGGTGTTACAAGCAGTGAAGTATAGACGTAACACTGGTGTTACAAGCAGTGAAGTATGGCCGTAACACTGGTGTTACAAGCAGTGACGTATAGACGTAACACTGGTGTTACAAGCAGTGAAGTATGGCCGTAACACTGGTGTTACAAGCAGTGACGTATAGACGTAACACTGGTGTTACAAGCAGTGACGTATAGACGTAACACTGGTGTTACAAGCACTGACGTATAGACGTAACACTGGTGTTACAAGCAGTGAAGTATAGACGTAACACTGGTGTTACAAGCAGTGACGTATAGACGTAACACTGGTGTTACAAGCAGTGATGTATAGACGTAACACTGGTGTTACAAGCAGTGACGTATAGACGTAACACTGGTGTTACAAGCAGTGAAGTATGGCCGTAACACTGGTGTTACAAGCAGTGACGTATAGACGTAACACTGGTGTTACAAGCAGTGACGTATAGACGTAACACTGGTGTTACAAGCAGTGAAGTATAGACGTAACACTGGTGTTACAAGCAGTGACGTATAGACGTAACACTGGTGTTACAAGCAGTGACGTATAGACGTAACACTGGTGTTACAAGCAGTGACGTATAGACGTAACACTGGTGTTACAAGCAGTGAAGTATGGCTGTAACACTGGTGTTACAAGCAGTGACGTATAGACGTAACACTGGTGTTACAAGCAGTGACGTATAGACGTAACACTGGTGTTACAAGCAGTGAAGTATGGCCGTAACACTGGTGTTACAAGCAGTGACGTATAGACGTAACACTGGTGTTACAAGCAGTGACGTATAGACGTAACACTGGTGTTACAAGCAATGACGTATGGACGTAACACTGGTGTTACAAGCAGTGACGTATAGACGTAACACTGGTGTTACAAGCAGTGACGTATGGACGTAACACTGGTGTTACAAGCAGTGAAGTATAGACGTAACACTGGTGTTACAAGCAGTGACGTATAGACGTAACACTGGTGTTACAAGCAGTGACGTATAGACGTAACACTGCTGTTACAAGCAGTGAAGTATGGATGCTGCACTGCTGTTACAAGCAGTGAAGTATGGATGCTGCACTGCTGTTACAAGCAGTGAAGTATCCTCAATTCACTGCTTTTTTCAACATTAATGTTGATAAATTAGACACATGTGCAACACTTGGGTATCTTTAATGAGGAAACGTTTCGCCACACAGTGGCTTCATCAGTCCAATACAAAGAAGAATGGTGAAGAACAGAAGGAGTTTTGAGGTAATCAGTCCCTCAACCTTGAGTCAATGTAATCAGTCCATCAAGTCCACTAATAATACCTCAGTGGTGCAAAAAAAAAAAATCTGAAAATTTGGAATATTTTGAATAAATAATCTAAGTCTGAATAAAATGTTCAGATAAGTCTGAACATAAAGTGTGAGTAAGTCTGAATATAAAGTGTGAGTAAGTCTGAATATAAAGTGTGAGTAAGTCTGAATATAAAGTGCGAGTAAGTCTTAATATAAAGTGTGAGTAAGTCTGAATATAAAGTGTGAGCAAGTCTGAATATAAAGTGTGAGTAAGTCTGAATATAAAGTGCGAGTAAGTCTGAATATAAAGTGTGAGTAAGTCTGAATATAAAGTGTGAGTAAGTCTGAATATAAAGTGTGAGTAAGTCTGAATATAAAGTGTGAGTAAGCATGAATATAAAGTGCGAGTAAGTCTGAATATAAAGTGTGAGTAGGTCTGAATATAAAGTGTGAGTAAGTCTGAATATAAAGTGTGAGTAAGTCTGAATATAAAGTGCGAGTAAGTCTGAATATAAAGTGTGAGTAAGTCTGAATATAAAGTGTGAGTAAATCTGAATATAAAGTGTGAGTAAGCATGAATATAAAGGGCGAGTAAGTCTGAATATAAAGTGTGAGTAAGTCTGAATAAAAGTGTGAGTAAGTCTGAATATAAAGTGTGAGTAAGTCTGAATATAAAGTGCGAGTAAGTCTGAATATAAAGTGTGAGTAAGTCTGAATATAAAGTGAGTAAGCCTGAATATAAAGTGTGAGTAAGCCTGAATATAAAGTGTGAGTAAGTCTGAATATAAAGTGTGCATAAGTCTGAATATAAAGTGTGAGTAAGTCTGAATATAAAGTGTGAGTAAGTCTGAATATAAAGTGTGAGTAAGTCTGAATATAAAGTGTGCATAAGTGTGAATAAAAAGTGCGAGTAAGTCTGAATATAAAGTGTGAGTAAGTCTGAATATAAAGTGAGTAAGCCTGAATATAAAGTGTGAGTAAGTCTGAATATAAAGTGCGAGTAAGTCTGAATATAAAGTGTGAGTAAGTCTGAATATAAAGTGTGAGTAAGCCTGAATATAAAGTGTGAGTAAGCCTGAATATAAAGTGTGAGTAAGTCTGAATATAAAGTGTGCATAAGTGTGAATAAAAAGTGTGAGTAAGTCTGAATACGAAATTTCATATTTTTGAATGAGTGTTAATTAGTGTAAATAAGTTTGAGAAAGAAGTTTGTATTTGTGAAACCAAGGTTAAGAAAGTCTAAATGAAGACACATGAATAAGTCTGAAGAAAACTTTATGCACGAACAACAAAATTACTGTGTTATTTCCCATTCTAGCTTTGTTCAGTTGTTGGTAGGTGATCAATACTTGTGGCTGTGCTCAGGTACCCTAGTAACCACTAGTACCTAAGCAACCAGTCTTAATAAACTCTATTTCTAACATAGTTCTTACAACAATTTTCTCTATGCTAGCTAGACTAGGTAAGGATAGTTTAGCTTAGCAACCTCTCTCGGAGATGCTGTGGCAGGTGACAAACCCGCACTGTGTTACTCTGAGAAAACTTCCCTTCACTCTTCAGTTGTTACCTTGTAACTTTGCACAACTCCTGACGATGCACTGATAAATATGAAAGTACTTGAGCTAAGGATTTCCCCGTGGCTTGTCTTGCATATATGTATATATTTTTTATTATATATATATATATATATATATATATATATATATATATATATATATATATATATATATATATATATATATATGTCGTGCCGATTAGGTAAAACTGGTCAATTAGCAAGAAATCATCTAAAATTAAGTCCTTTCTAAAATTTTCTCTTATACGTTTAAAGATATATTTTTCATTTATGTCAATGTAAGAATTTATAATTTTGTACCAAGAGAAACTTTGAAAACCTACCTAACCTTATTACAACAAGCGCAATTTAATTTAGCCTAACCCAACTAAATATATTTTAGATACGTTAACATTAATTTAATAATAAACAAACAATGAAATATATTTTTTCGTTATGTTCAGAATGATTTTGGCGAAATTATTGCATACACAAATTTTCACTTGTCTTATATGGCAAGGTGAGCGTTGCATATATAATATATATATATATATATATATATATATATATATATATATATATATATATATATATATATATATATATATATATATATATATATATATATATATATATATATATATATATATATATATATATATATATATATATATATATATATGTCGTGCCGATTAGGTAAAACTTGCGATTTTGGCTTAAATAGCAACGCTCACCTTGCCATATAAGACAAGTGAAAATTTGTGTATCATAATTTCGCCAAATCATTCTGAACATAACGAAAAATATATTTCATTGTGTTTGTTTATTATTAAATTAATGTTAACGTATCTAAAATATATTTAGTTGAGTTAGGCTAATTAAATTGCGCTTGTATAAAGGTTAGGTAGGTTTCAAGTTTCTTGGTACAAAATTATAAATTCTAACACTAACATAAATTAAAAATATATCTTTAAACGTATAGAAAAATTTTAGAAAAGACTTAAGTTTAGATGAGTTCTTGCTAATTACAGTTTCTAATCGGCACGACATATATATATATATATATATATATATATATATATATATATATATATATATGTCGTGCCGATTAGGTAAAACTGGTCAATTAGCAAGAACTCATCTAAACTTAAGTCTTTTCTAAAATTTTCTCTTATACGTTTAAAGATATATTTTTTTAATTTATGTTAGTGTTAGAATTTATAATTTTGTACCAAGAGAAACTTTGAAAACCTACCTAACCTTATTACAACAAGCGCAATTTAATTTAGCCTAACCCAACTAAATATATTTTAGATACGTTAACATTAATTTAATAATAAACAAACACAATGAAATATATTTTTTTCGTTATGTTCAGAATGATTTTGGCGAAATTATTGCATACACAAATTTTCACTTGTCTTATATGGCAAGGTGAGCGTTGCTATTTAAGCCAAAATTGCAAGTTTTACCTAATCGGCACGACATATATATATATATATAGGGGGTGGTAGGATAAGAAAAGATTCAAACAGCTCCGGGGAGAACCTCGAGTTTTCCCTGAGGTACGTTTATTGTCTTCTCTGAGGATGAGGGTCCCCAGTATATATATATATATATATATATATATATATATATATATATATATATATATATATATATATATATATATATATATATATATATATATATTTTATTAACACATCGGCCGATTCCCACCAAGGCAGGGTGGCCCGAAAAGAAAAACTTTCATCATCATTCACTCCATCACTGTCTTGTCAGAGGGTGCTTTACACTACAGTTATAAAACTGCAACAATAACACTCCTCCTTCAGAGTGCCGGCACTGTACTTCCCATCTCCAGAACTCAAGTCCGGCCTGCCGGTTTCCTGAATCCCTTCATAAATGTTACTTTGCTCACACTCCAACAGCACGTCAAGTATTAAAAACCATATGCCTCCATTCACTCCTATCAAATACGCTCACACATGCTTGCTGGAAGTCCAAGCCCCTCGCACACAAAACTTCCTTTACCCCCTCCCTCCAACCTTTCCTAGGTCGACCCCTACCCCGCCTTCCCTCCACTACAGATTTATACACTCTCGAAGTCACTCTGTCTCGTTCCATTCTCTCTACATGTCCAAACCACCTCAACAACCCCTCCTCAGCTCTCTGGACAATCGTTTTGGTAATCCCGCACCTCCTCCTAATTTCCAAACTCCGAATTCTCTGCATTATATTCACACCACACATTGACCTCAGACATGACATTTCCACTGCCTCCAGCCTTCTCCTCGTTGCAACATTCATCACCCATGCTTCACACCCATATAAGAGCGTTGGTATAACTATACTCTCATATATTCCCCTCTTTACTTCCATGGACAAGGTTCTTTGTCTCCACAGACTCCGAAGTGCTCCACTCACCCTTTTCCCCTCATCAATTCTATGATTCACCTCATCCTTCATAGACCCATCCGCCGACATGTCCACTCCCAAATATCGGAATACATTCACCTCCTCCATACTCTCTCCCTCCAATCTGATATCCAATCTTTCGTCACCTATTCTTTTTGTTATCCTCATCACCTTACTCTTTCCTATATTCACTTTCAATTTTCTTCTTTTACACACCCTACCAAATTCAGAAACCAACCTCTGCAACTTCTCTTCAGAATCTCCCAAAAGCACAGTGTCATCAACAAAAAGCAACTGTGACAACTCCCACTTTGTATTTGCTTCTTTATCTTTTAGCCCAACACCTCTTGCCAAGACCCTCGCATTCACTTCTCTTACAACCCCATCTATAAATATATTGAACAACCACGGTGACATCACACATCCTTGTCTAAGGCCCACTTTTACTGGGAAATAGTCCCCTTCCCTCCTACACACTCTAACCTGAGCCTCACTATCCTCATAAAAACTCTTCACTGCTTTCAGTAACCTTCCTCCTATTCCATACACCTGCAACATCTGCCACATTGCCCCCCTATCTACCCTATCATACGCCTTTTCCAAATCCATAAATGCCACAAAAACATCTTTACCCTTATCCAAATACTGTTCACCTATATGTTTCACTGTAAACACTTGGTCTACACACCCCCTACCTTTCCTAAAGCCCCCTTGTTCATCTGCTATCCTACTTTCTGTCTTACTCCTAATTCTTTCAATAATAACTCTACCATACACTTTACCAGGTACACTCAACAGACTTATTCCCCTATAATTTTTGCACTCTCTTTTGTCCCCTTTGCCCTTATACAAAGGAACAATACACGCTCTCTGCCAATCCCTAGGTACCTTACCCTCTTCCATACATTTATTAAATAATAGCACCAACCACTCCAAAACTATATCCCCACCTGCTTTTAACATTTCTATCTTTATCCCATCAATCCCAGCTGCCTTA
The DNA here is from genome assembly GCA_009830355.1 of Cherax destructor. Lineage (NCBI taxonomy): Eukaryota > Metazoa > Arthropoda > Malacostraca > Decapoda > Parastacidae > Cherax > Cherax destructor. The sequence goes on from WNWK01023388.1 coordinate 16,858, forward strand.
CCCCCTTTCATTCTACCCACTGCCCCACGAACTTCCTCCACACTCACAACTGGCTCTTCCACACTCCTACAAGATGTTATTCCTCCTTGCCCTACACACGAAATCACAGCTTCTCTGTCTTCATCAACATTTAACAACTCCTCAAAATATTCTCTCCATCTTCCCGATACCTCTAACTCTCCATTTAATAACTCTCCTCTCCTATTTTTAACTGTCAAATCCATTTGTTCTCTAGGCTTCCTCAACTTATTAATCTCATTCCAAAACTTTTTCTTATTTTCAACAAAATTTGCTGATAACATCTCACCCACTCTCTCATCTGCTCTCTTTTTACATTGCTTCACCACTCTTTTAACCTCTCTTTTTCTCTCCATATACTCTTCCCTCCTTGCATCACTTCTACTTTGTAAAAACCTCTCATATGCTAACTTTTCTCCCTTACTACTCTCTTTACATCATCATTCCACCAATCGCTCCTCTTCCCTCCGCACCCACTCGCCTGTAACCACAAACTTCTGCTGAACACTCTAACACTACATTTTTAAATCTACCCCATACATTTTCAACCCCATTGCCTACACTCTCACTAGCCCATCTATCCTCCAATAGTTGTTTATATCTTTCCCTAACTGCCTCCTCTTTTAGTTTATAAACCTTCACCTCTCTTTTACTTACTGATTCTATTTTCCTTGTATCCCATCTACCTTTTACTCCCACTGTAGCTATAACTAAAAAGTGATCTGATATATCTGTGGCCCCTCTATAAACATGTACATCCTGAAGTCTACTCAACAGTCTTTTATCTACCAATACATAGTCCAACAAACTACTATCATTACGCCCTACATCATATCTTGTATACTTATTTATCCTCTTTTTCTTAAAATATGTATTACCTATAACTAAACCCCTTTCTATACAAAGTTCAATCAAAGGGCTCCCATTATCATTTACACCTGGCACCCCAAACTTACCTACTACACCCTCTCTGCATGTTTCTTCCACTTTAGCATTTAGGTCCCCTACCACAATTACTCTCTTATTTGGTTCAAAAGTTCCTATACATTCGCTTAACATCTCCCAAAATCTCTCTCTCTCCTCTACACTCCTCTCTTCTCCAGGTGCATACACGCTTATTATGACCCACTTTTCGCATCCGACCCTTATTTTAATTCACATAATCATTGAATTTACACATTAATATTCCCTCTTTTCCTTCCATAACTGATCCTTCAACATTATTGCTACCCCTTCCTTAGCTCTAACTCTCTCAGATACTCCTGACTTAATCCCATTTATTTCTCAACACTGAAACTCGCCTACCCCCTTCAGCTTTGTTTCGCTTAGGGCCAGGACATCCAACTTCTTTTCATTCATAACATTGGCAATCATCTCTTTCTTATCATCCGCACTACATCCACGCACATTCAGACAACCCAGTTTTATAAAGTTTTTCTTCTCGTTTTTAGTAGATTTGTACAGGAGAAGGGGTTACTAGCCCATTGCTCCCGGCATCTTAGTCGCCTCATACGACACGCATTGCTTACGGAGGAAAGATTCTTTTCCACTTCCCCATGGACAATAGAGAAAATAAAAAGAACAAGAGCTATTAAGAAAAAGAAGAAAAACCTAGATGTGTGTATGTATATATATGCATGTGTATGCCTGTGTAGTGTGACCTAAAGTGTAAGTAGAAGTAGCTAGATATACCTGTTATCCAGCGTGTTTATGAGACAGAAAAAGACACCAGCAATCCTACCATCATGTAAAACAGTTTCAGGTTTCTGTTTCACAGTCACCTGGCAGGACGGTAGTACCTCCTGGGTGGTTGCTGTCTACCAACCTATATATATATATATATATATATATATATATATATATATATATATATATATATATATATATATATATATATATATATATATATATGATGGAAGTCAAAAGCGTCCTGATGGAGCCACCATGCTACCCTGGAAGGATGGTAAGCAGATTGCTTGGGACTACACCTGTGCTGCTACATTGGCAGACACCTACCTGCCACACTCCTTAGCCGAAGGGGGTGGAGCTGCCAGCCACAGGGAGACCCAGAAGACCCGCAAATATGAAGACCTTCCCTCTTGCTATAACTTTATCCCAATAGGGTCGGAGACCCATGGAGCATGGGGCAAGTGTGCTCTAAAGTTTCTCAAGGAGCTGGGTGGAAAACTCATCATAGAAACCAAGGACCACAGGGCGACCAGCTTCCTCTTTCAGAGACTCAGTGTTGCGATCCAGAGGGAAAATGCCTGCAGCGTTCTGGGCACGCGGCCCACTGCCGGGGAGCTGGACGAAGTATTTGACATGTAGCTCTGAGTTGTTATCTATGTTGTTTTACTCTCTATGTATTTTGTCTTGAAATAAAGTTTGTAAAAAAAGATGGGGTGGTAGGGGAAGTGGAATATTCAAACGGCTTCAGAAAGAAATCTAAATATTCTTCCTTGAAGCCTTTTTATCCACTTCTCCGAGGCAATGTGTCCCACAATTTCCACATCTATATTATATATATATATATATATATATATATATATAGGGAGGTACCACCTCTAGAACTTTACTGGGGACCCTCATCCTCAGAGAAGACAATAAACGTATCTCAGGGAAAACTCTAGGCAGTAGGTTGGTAGACAGCAACCATCCAGGGAAGTTCTGCCTTACTGCCAAGGAAGTGTGAAACGGAAACCTGTAATTGTTTTACATGATGGTAGGATTGCTAGTGTCTTTCTTCTATCTCATAAACATGCAAGATTTCAGGTACATCTTGCTACTTCTACTTACACTTAGTTCACACTACACTTGCATGTACAAGAATATATATGCATTCCCTTTTGTGATTTCTTCTATTTTCTTACTAGTTCTTGTTCTTGTTTATTTCTGCTCATCTCCATGGGGAAGTGGAATAGATTTCTTCCTCCGTAAGCCATAATTGTCGTAAAAGACGACTAAAATGCCGGGAGCAAGGGGCTGGTAACCCCTTCTTCTAAATATATTACTAAATTTAAAAGGAGAAACTTTCGTTTTTCCTTTTGGGCTGCCCCGCCGTGGTGGGATACGGCCGGTTTGTTGAAAGAATGTTTATATAGAAGAAAAGACACTAGCAATTATACCATCATATGAGCCTCCTTTCTTATCTGCGCATGTTCGTTTCTGGCTCTTCGACTAATCTCTTTATTTTCTTGGGTTCTTTGTCTTCTGTACATTTTTCCATTCTCTAGTGCACTTAGTTTTTGCCTCCCTACATTTTTGGGTGAACCCAGGGCTCCTTCTGGCCTTCCCATTATTTCTGTTGCCCTTGGGAACAAACCTCTCCTCTGCATTTCATAGTCACATAGTCCATCATTTCGTTTACTGATTTTCCTACCAATTCTCTTTCCCACTGAATCTCTTGCAGGAAGTTCCTCATGCCTGTGTAGTGTCCCCTTTTGTAGTTTGGTTTCTCCCATCCTATTCCTGCCACCCTCTCCACTTGCAATTCAGAACCATGTGATCACTAGCTCCAAGGTGTCTTTCGTATGTGATATCCTCGATGTCTGAACTACTCAAGGTGAATACTAGGTCCAGTCTTGCTGGTTCATCCTCACTTCTCTCTCTGGTAGTGTCCCTAAAATGTTGATGCATGACGTTTTCCAGTACCACATCCATCATCTTGGCTCTCCATGTTTCAGAACCTCCATGTGGCTCCAGGTTTTCCCAGTCAATCTCCTTGTGATTGAAATCACCCATAACAAGTAACTTTGCACTACCCATGTGAGCTCTTCTGGCCACCTCAGCTAGTGTGTCCACCATTGCGCTGTTGCTCTCTTCGTATTCTTCTTTTGACCTCCTGCAGTTCTGTGGAAGGTTATCCATCACTGCAATTACCACCTTAAGGCCCACAGACTGAATTGTTCTTACTATGTAGTCCCTTTTTGGCTATTCTGTCCATTCCTTCTATTTCCTCAAATCCCACTGGTTTTTAATGAGCAGTGTAGCTCCTTCCCCTCTGCTCCCTCTATCTTTCCTTAGGATCTGATATCCGGGTGGAAAGATTGCTTCTGTTATCCTCATGAGTTTCGTTTTTGTGAGTGCTATGATGTCTGAGGACGGCTCCTTGATTCTTTCTTGCTACTCCTCACATTTATTTATTCCATATGCGTTTGCATACCAAACCTTCAACTTCTTTTCTAATACTGTGGTCTGAGGGGTACATTGGGGTTAGAAGTGGGAGATCTGACGAGGAACTTTGGGTGGTTGCTGTGAAGGTGGAGTTTGTGATGAGGGGGTGGGGGCAGTGGGTTTTGAGTTAAATTGTTTGGTTGCAAAAGGGTTGTCAGTGTTGAGAGCCTTCTGTAGGTGGTTGTGGGGGAAGTTGTATTTGCTCTTTCTCCTGAGTCTGGGTTCTCCTGCTCATCTCTGTCTTTCTTCTCATCTTCTGTCACGGTCAAGGTACACCCTCTGGTATGCCAATATATCCCTTAATTTTGCTTTCTCCTGCAGAATCCTGTTTCGAGCTGTTTCTGTTTTGAAAATTGCATTGACTGGTGGGTTTCTTCCTTTTGTAAATCCTACTATTCTCAGAAAATTTGCAGCTGGGTCATGTCGTCCTCCTCTATGGCTTTCATGATACTTTTTTCCCCTGTCTTCTTGCTTTGTAAGTTTCCCCTTCAACTTCCTGGAGCCCATCAAGAAAAACTGACCTCTCCTCTTCATTCTCCCACTGCATTACTCACTGTATTCCCTTCTTCAATTTCTTCTCTATCTTCTCAGCTTTTTCTTGGCACCACTGTGGTCTGTTAGTGCCTCTGCTTATAGCTCAGCTCTTTCATTTTCTACAGTCCCCTCGATTGTTCCTGGTCTGCTCTTCTTTTTTTTTTCCGGGGCTCCACAGTGGTCTGATGGATCCTCTGTGTACAGTTTAATTCCTTTGCTCCCTAAAGTCTCCTCGTTTATGACTGATGTAGCAGTTTCTGATGTCATGCCCATACTGCTCTTTGGTTCTTTAGACTGTTTCAGATTTTTCAGTTCCTCTTCTAAGCTCTGTATCATAGCCTTTGCTACTGTGACTTGTAGGTCGCATTTCCTGCTCTCTGCAGGTATACTCTCTTCCATTTTCTTGCTAAGCTCTTCTAGCTTCCTTCTCCAATCATGTACCCTTTCATGAGTTCTGCTACCCAATCTTCCTTTCCAGCCTAATCCTCCAATCCCATGGTTTTCTGTCCTGTATGTGTGTGTGTGTGTGTGTGTGTGTGTGTGTGTACTCACCTAATTGTACTCACCTAATTGTGGTTGCAGGGGTCGAGACTCAGCTCCTGGCCCCGCCTCTGCGCTGCCCGCTACTGGGTATCTGCTCTCCCTGCTCCATGAGCTTTATCATACCTCGTCTTAAAACTGTGTATGGTTCCTGCCTCCACTATGTCTTTCTCTAGACTATTCCATTTCCTGACTACTCTGTGGCTGAAGAAATGCTTCCTAACATCCCTTTGACTTATCTGAGTCTTAAGCTTCCAGTTGTGTCCCCTTGTTTCTGTGTTCCCTCTCTGGAACATCCTGTCACTGTCTACTTTGTCGATTCCCCGCAGTATTTTGTATGTCGTTATCATGTCTCCTCTGACCCTTCTTTCCTCCAGTGTTGTTAGTCCTATTTCCCTCAGCCTTTCTTCATAGGACAGACCCCTGAGTTGTGGAACTAACCTTGTCGCAAACCTTTGCACTTTCTCTAGTTTCTTTATGTGCTTGACCAGGTGTGGGTTCCAGACTGGTGCTGCATATTCTAGTATGGGCCTGACGTACACGGTGTACAGTGTCTTAAACGAGTCCTTGTTAAGGTAACGGAACGCTAATCTTAGGTTTGCCAGTCGCCCATATGCTGCCGCAGTTATCTGGTTGATGTGTGCCTCCGGAGACGTGCTTGGCGTTATACTCACCCCAAGATCTTTCTCCTTTTCCGAGTTTTGTAGCCTTTGTCCGCCTAGCCTGTACTCTGTCAGCGGTCTTCTTTGCCCTTCTCCGATCTTCATGACTTTGCATTTGGTGGGATTGAATTCGAGAAGCCATTTGCTAGACCAGATGTCAAGCTTGTCCAGGTCTGTTTGAAGTCCTGCTTGGTCCTCCTCCGATGTGATTTTCCTCATTAATTTCACATCATCTGCGAACAGAGACACTTCTGAGTCTATCCCATCTGTCATGTCATTTACATATACCAAGAATAACACTGGTCCTAGGACTGACCCCTGCGGAACGCCGCTCGTCACAGGTGCCCACTGTGATACCTCATCATGCACCATGACCCGTTGTTGCCTCCCTGTGAGGTATTCCCTGATCCATTCCAGTGCCCTTCCTGTTATACGTGCTTGTTCTTCCAACTTCTTTACTAATCTCATGTGAGGAACTGTGTCGAAGGCCTTCCTGCAGTCCAGGAAAATGCAATCAACCCACCCTTCTCTCTCTTGCCTTACCTCTGTTACTTTATCATAGAACTCTAGGAGGTTTGTTACACAGGATTTGCGTTCCCGGAATCCGTGCTGTCTGGTGTTTATTATCCTGTTCAGCTCGAGGTGCTTCCACCATTCTTTGTGTGTGTGTGTGTGTGTGTGTGTGTGTGTGTGTGTGTGTGTGTGTGTGTGTGTGTGTGGTGTGTGGTGTGTGTGGTGTGTGTGTGGTGTGTGTGTGGTGTGTGTGTGGTGTGTGGGGTGGGTGGTGTGTGTGTGTGGTGTGTGTGTGGTGTGTGTGTGTGGTGTGTGTGTGTGTGTGTGGTGTGTGTGTGTGGTGTGTGTGGGGTGGGTGGTGTGTGTGTGGTGTGTGTGTATGTGGTGTGTGTGTGTGTACTCACCTAATTGCACTCACCTAATTGTGGTTGCAGGGGTCGAGTCATAGCTCCTGGCCCCACATCATCACTGGTGTGTGTGTGTCACCGTTACTGCTAATGCCCGTGTTATGCAGATGTTTGCGCTTGAGGGAAAATGGCTGACGTGGCTGAGACGACGACAAGTCCCGGTGATAATATCTGCTTTTCTCGTCCTGGTCTGTGTTTCGCTCTTCCATCAAAACCACCATTATTACAGTAAGTTGACGTCTTAGTCTGTGTGTCGCTCTTCCATCAAAAGTACCATTACTACAGTAAGTTGTCGTCTTAGTCTGTGTCGCTCTTCCATCAAAAGCACCATTACTACAGACAGTAAGTTGTCGTCTTAGTCTGTGTGTCGCTCTTCCATCAAATGCACCGTTACTACAGTAAGTTGTCGTCTTAGTCTGTGTGTCGCTCCTCCATCAAAACCACCATTACTACAGTAAGTTGTCGTCTTAGTCTGTGTGTCGCTCCTCCATCAAAACCACCATTACTACAGTAAGTTGACGTCTTAGTCTGTGTCGCTCTTCCATCAAAAGCACCATTACTACAGACAGTAAGTTGTCGTCCTGGTCAGTGTTCTCTCTACCATCAAATATACTACTGCTATATGTAAGGGGCACGAAAATACAACTACTACAAAGAGTCCGGACAAATTTGGATAAATAAAAAAAATAATTGATAAAAATGTCAAATTTTCGTCATATACTTAAGGCAGAAATATATGAATCGGAAGTTTTCCCTTCGTCTGACTTCAAAAAACTATTTTTTCCTCACTACTCAAGAGTAGGGAAAACTTTTCATCTATTCTTGCGGTCATTTAAAAGAAAAGAAAACAGACTGTATGAGGATGCCATATATGCAACGGTTTTTGTTTAAGAGAAAGTAGAGGGAGGCGCTTTTGAGATTACTGTGAGATTTTTGCTACTCATGACCAGTTTCCTGTTAATTTCTCACAATCGTGAAGGTTTCAGTAAAAATGAATACAGACGAGGTTGTAGAGCGGTACATTCTGTATTGAGATGCTTATTTTTTAAGAAGTATTATTATCTGACTAATTTCAGTCACCACATATTATAATAATATAATATCATTATTTACTACAAGTACATGTACAAGGTATACAGGCCTAGCTGACATCAATGACATACTACTATATAGAAAGTCCCTTGTTATGCTGAGCATTTCGGGCAAATTAGGTCCTTGTCCCAGGATGCGACCCACACCAGTCGACTAACTCCCAGGTACCCATTTTACTGATGGGTGAACATAGACAACTGGTGTAAAGAAACACGCCCAATGTTTCTACCCTAGCTGGGAATCGAACGCAGACCCTCACCGTGTGAAGCGAGATCTTTAGCGATCACAGTAGACCTAATTCACTTAGTTCCTGTTTATATTGTTATGAATAAACACTAGTATTGTCCTCCTCATCTGTTATATCAGGGTTACCTGTGAGATCTTTTAATGATTCAGAATTCAGGCAACTTTGATCGTGCAAGTTTTGCACATAGACGAACACAACAAACCACTTAAAATATTTGCATCTCTTCCCTCGTTGTTTTTTGTAGTCACACGAGATAACTTTCAAGATCCTTGGTAGAGCTGGTGACTCCCTGGTATAGACAGGTGACTCCCTGGTATAGACAGGTGACTCCCTGGTATAGACAGGTGACTCCCTGGTATAGACAGGTGACTCCCTGGTATAGACAGGTGACTCCCTGGTATAGACAGGTGACTCCCTGGTATAGACAGGTGACTCCCTGGTATAGACAGGTGACTCCCTGGTATAGACAGGTGACTCCCTGGTATAGACAGGTGACACAGAATTTTGATGTCTTATCAGTTTCAAAACTCAGGCTGTAACAGTTCTCATCTCATCCGAACTTGATGATAAACACGATGATAAGAATCTTGTTAAACTGCTGAAGAGGTGGGAGGCAGATTAGATAAGTAGATGGCGTAGTCTGAATGACTGACCGGTTAAAAGATTTTAGTGTACAATGATTAAGAACTGTTTGTTTTATATACAGCGACGAGGAACCGTTCACCAACTTGTACAGTTTTATCATGAGTTGACTGAACATTGTTAAGTATCAACACAATCTCTCACAGATTATTTTTGTTCAGAACACCGACCATTTTCATTATTAGAAGTCCATAAAAATATGATGTGATATCACAGGCACTGAAAGCGTGAGCAAATAAAATTGACTTTGATGTTATTTAATATTGTGGACCACCATAGGTCTGGAGAACTGTTCACTCGTTCTTGAAGGTTTCTCTTTGCTTCTTTCAAGCAGTAAGAACACAGTAAGTAAATAAGTTTCTTTAGGTATACAGACATAGATTATCATACATAGCAGCATATGTGTAGAGAACCACCCATGATAACCCAAAAAGTCAGACAAAGTGACATATTTCCATTGGGGTCCTTTTAGTATCTCTATCTTCAGGCGTAGAAGCAAAATCCAGAGTAAGATCAGGACTGGAGTTTACCTGGAGAGGGTTTCGGGGGTCAACGCCCCCGCGGCTCGGTCTGAGACCAGGCCTCATGGTGGATCAGGGTCTGATCAACCCGGCTGTTACTAATGACCGCACGCAAACTGACGTACGAACCACAGCCCGGTTGGTCAGGTACAGACTTTAGGTGCCTGTCCAGTGCCTTCTTGAAGACAGCCAGGGGTCTATTAGTAATCCCCCTTATGTATGCTGGGAGGCAGTTGAACAGTCTTGGGCCCCGGACACTTATTGTGTTGTCTCTCAATGTGCTCGTGGCGCCCCTGCTTTTCATCGGGGGAATGTTGCATCTCCTGCCAAGTATTTTGCTTTCATAGGGAGTGATTTTCGTGTGCAAGTTTGGTACCAATCCCTCCAGGACTTTCCAAGTGTATATTATCATGTATCTCTCTCGCCTGCGTTCCAGGGAATACATATCAACAGTTCCCAGTAATTTAGGTGCCTTATCGTACTTATGTGTACCGTGAAAGTTATTTGTACACTCTTCAGGTCGCTTGTTCTATCTAGGCTGGAATATTGCTGCACACTAACTGCACCTTTTAAGGCAGGTGAAATTGCTGACCTAGAAAATGTGCAGAGAACCTTCACGGCACGCATAACTGCGATAAACCACCTTAATGTCGCATGCCTTGAAGGATGCAGTTAGTGTACAGCAGTATTCCAGCCTAGAGAGAACAAACGATTTGAAGAGAATCATAATTGGCTTTGCGTCCCTAGTTTTGAAGGTTCTCATTATCCATCCAATCATTTTCCTAGCAGATGCGGTAGATACATTGTTGTGGTCTTTGAAGGCGAGATCCTCTGAGTAGTTGAAATTTCTACTCATTGAACTTCATATTGTTTTGAGTGGCACATTTGAAGATTTGGTTCATGTCCGCTTGGAGTCTTGCGGTGTCTTCGATGGAGGTCACTGTCATGGCAATCCAGGTGTCATCAGCAAAGGAAGACATTGAGCTGTGGCTTACATCTCTGTCTATGTCAGAAAGGAGGATGAGGAATAGAATGGGAGCGAGTAATATTCCTTTTGGAACACTGGGAGCGAGTACTGTGCCTTGTGGAACACTGGGAGCGAGTACTGTGCCTTGTGGAACACTGGGAGCGAGTACTGTGCCTTGTGGAACACTGGGAGCGAGTGCTGTTCCTTGTGGAACACTGGGAACGAGTTCTGTGCCTTGTGGAACACTGGGAGCGAGTACTGTGCCTTGTGGAACACTGGGAGCGAGTACTGTGCCTTGTGGAACACTGGGAGCGAGTACTGTGCCTTGTGGAACACTGGGAGCGAGTACTTGCCTTGTGGAACACTGGAAGCGAGTACTGTGCCTTGTGGAACACTGGGAGCGAGTACTGTTCCTTGTGGAACACTGGGAGCGAGTACTGTTCCTTGTGGAACACTGGGAGCGAGTACTGTGCCTTGTGGAACACTGGGAGCGAGTACTGTGCCTTGTGGAACACTGGGAGCGAGTACTGTGCCTTATGGAACACTGGGAGCGAGTACTGTGCCTTGTGGAACACTGGGAGCGAGTACTGTGCCTTGTGGAACTACGACAACTGAGTCGTATTTATTATATTTACTGAATCATACTTTCTCCTTCATTAGTCATTTTTGCAACAGAAACAAATGCTAATCGATGCCATCTTCAACAACTAAAATTCAATTGACCTCAAGTATTTTTTTAATGACATCAGAAGAAAATAAATATAAAATTATCTTCAAAAGTGAATAAAAATAAACGTTTGCTAATCCCAAAAGAATATTTCTTGATTTTTTACTGAAAATAAATTGCTATTTGTGAGAAAGTAACAGAAAACTGAATATGAGTGGCATCACTCTCTCAGTGGCATCACTCTCTCAGTGGCATCACTCTCTCAGTGGCATCACTCTCTCAGTGGCATCACTCATGGATCATCTCAGTGGCATCACTCTCTCAGTGGCATCACTCTCTCAGTGGCATCACTCTCTCAGTGGCATCACTCTCTCAGTGGCATCACTCTCTCAGTGGCATCACTCTCTCAGTGGCATCACTCTCTCAGTGGCATCACTCTTTTCATGGCATCACCTCAGTGCATCACTCTCTCAGTGGCATCACTCTCTCAGTGGCATCACTCTCTCAGTGGCATCACTCTCTCAGTGGCATCACTCTCAGTGGCATCACTCTCTCAGTGGCATCACTCTCTCAGTGGCATCACTCTTCAGTGGCATCACTCTCTCAGTGGCATCATCTCTCAGTGGCATCACTCTCTCAGTGGCATCACTCTCTCAGTGGCATCACTCTCTCAGTGGCATCACTCTCTCAGTGGCATCACTCTCTCAGTGGCATCACTCTCTCAGTGGCATCACTCTCTCAGTGGCATCACTCTCTCAGTGGCATCACTCTCTCAGTGGCATCACTCTCTCAGTGGCATCACTCTCTCAGTGGCATCACTCTCTCAGTGGCATCACTCTCTCAGTGGCATCACTCTCAGTGCATCACTCTCAGTGGCATCACTCTTCCAGTGGCATCACTCTCTCAGTGGCATCACTCTCTCAGTGGCATCACTCTCTCAGTGGCATCACTCTCTCAGTGGCATCACTCTCTCAGTGGCATCACTCTCTCAGTGGCATCACTCTCTCAGTGGCATCACTCTTCCAGTGGCATCACTCTCTCAGTGGCATCACTCTCTCAGTGGCATCACTCTCTCAGTGGCATCACTCTCTCAGTGGCATCACTCTCTCAGTACGGTCTAACTGGCCCACCACATCCAGTCTGGCTTACAAAATACTAAGTCATATACGTGAAACAGGCATAGAAGCAATACACAGATAACCCACGCATAGGACAGAGCATCTTATGACGAGATTTCGGTCCGACTTGGACCATTTACAAAGCCACAATGAGACTTTGTAAATGGTATTGTGTCTTTTTTTTATTCATAGAAGCAATTCAGTTAATAATTTATTTTCCATTTTTTCTCCCATAATGAACTTTTAGCGTCAAATGCATTGTTAAAAAAATCGAAAAGCAAGTAGAGAATCCTGTATTGTGGGGGCAGGGGGTGAGGGGTTGAGGCAGCCAGTCAGAGGACCAAGTCTTGATTGATCTTATCTTTCTTCACCATTCACGAATATATGTAGAAAATTTCATTTTTTTGCAGATTATTTCCGCAATTAGCTGGGTTTTTTTTAAGGCTAATTTGACTAAACTATAAAGTTAGAGTAAGTGGTGCATAGAAACTACCACTACTACTACAGAAAGTGGTCGTCTTGGTCTTTAGGTCAATCTATCATTAAAACTACCACATTAACTACATTGAGCAGTCTTCTTGGTGTGTCTCTGAAGAATAAAAACTACCACTACTACTACAGTAAGTGATGCACAAACTACAACTGCTACAGTAAGTGACCATCCTTGTCTGTGTGTCACATTTCATTACAAGTACTGCAGTAACGTCTACAATATGTGATGCAGATTTTTTTTGTATATTTTTTTGAAAACACAATTATAACATATACATAACTCTTAAATACAAGAGAAAATATACAATAAAGTGTAAAATTAAGTCTAAGCAATCGTCCCAAATACTGGGTACAAGATATACATCGTGCAAACAGTATAAATGTAACAGCTCTACACATCCACAGACTACTAAAACAAAACCCCCTTACAGACCACACCTCTGTCATACCAACTCACCTCACACACTCCCTACGAAATAATCCTAACTGTTGATGCCACATGCCCAACATACCCACATCCTCCAGGGATGCCCACAATACATTACAAAATGAGAAGAGCAATGACTATAAAACACACAACCAGAACTCGTAGGAACCATGTATAAATTACATCGTACATTACAATACGTTAAATCGGTGTCTACTGTCAGAAACACAGCAACATCACGATAAACACAATTCATCGGCGGGACACATCACGCAGATGCCACACCTGCTCGCCCATGCTGAAGACTCACCTGTGAGCAGAGATACAATGCACCCTACCCAACCTACACCACAGAGCACACACCCCTATCACACTATATACATTATGAAAACCCCAACGGGTCTCGAGACCAACACGGCCAAAATATGTGCCCTTCCTCACACTACATGCATTCAAGCACATACAACTAAACAGTGATACCCCCAATCCCCTAAGCTAAGAAACCTCGATCCCTCACGCACAATCACACAATCACAATCACAGTCATTGTCTCACAATACCCCCCCCCCGGGAGACCAGCCCGTCGGATGCCCCTGACACTCACAAAGACCACAAGACCCTCAAGTTAAAATTCCTGTAACCCACAGGAAAATCCCTCACCCACCTCCCCCATATAGGTCCCTATTTCGGCACTTCGTTCTATAAAAGCCTGCGGCCAGTGCCATCTGCTATCACATACGCCACTGCTCTCTGAACCTCCACCCCCACTCCTCCCACATCCAAACTGAGCGCCCTCAACACCGACAATCCACCCCCACTCCTCCCACATCCAAACTGAGCGCCCTCAACACCGACAATCCACCCCCACCCACTAAGCAAATCCACGACCCAACCATTCCCTCACGACACCTAAACGCTCACAAAAATATACACTATGAAACGCAGTTTCATCCTCCCCACAAGCTTGACACACCCCACCCACCCTAAGGCCTCTATTCCGTAAAACCACTCCCGACGGTAAGATCCCATGAAAAAAACGGAAAAATACCTCCTGCACACATGGTCGAACCCGCAATCTCCTTAACCTCCCCCAAATATCCTTCCAAGCATACAGAGGGTACACCCCTTCCACCCCCGCCACCTCCCGTGACCTCACCACCTTCTCAATGGTCCTGATGCAGAAAATTATGATTACTACAGTAAGTGGTGCAGGAAGCACTGACTACTACAGTAAGTGGAGCAGGAAGCAATGACTACTACAATAAGTGGTGCAGGAAACT
>WNWK01023389.1:0-31157 GCA_009830355.1 Cherax destructor
CTGCCTTACCCACTGTTCTCCTGCCTCACGAACTTCCCCACACCCCCACAACTGGCTCTTCCACACTCCTACAAGATGTTATTCCTCCTTGCCCTACACACGAAATCCTTGCAGCTTCCTGTCTTCATCAACATTTAACAAATCCTCAAAATATTCTCTCCATCTTCCCGATGTGTGTGTGTGTGTGTGTGTGTGTGTGTGTGTGTGTGTGTGTGTGTGTGTGTGTGTGTGTGTGTGTGTGTGTGTGTGTGTAAAAATATCACAGTGAAAATAGGAAATAAAACCTGGGGCCTTTTATGTGCTTACACATCTTCAGGTAATAGGAACAGGAGGCAAGAGAAGCTTTCTTTCTTATTTCAGTGGTATTTTTCCACTTTTCACACACACACACACACACACACACACACACACACACACACACACACACACACACACACACATATATATATATATATATATATATATATATATATATATATATATATATATATATTGTGCTCGTTTTTGTGTATGTATGTATGTCAGAGACAACATAGCTATACTTTCACAAAATAGGGTCACAGGACGTGATACTGCCAGTGGTGTATCCTCCAACGGAGTAAACTTTCTTCCCTGAATACGATGCCCGCCAGGTATGCTGGTCCCTCCAGCATACTACTCTCTGCCGTATCCTACCCCCACTTTAATGCAATCGGATATACTTCGGTATCCGGCCGTGGTGAAGGAGGATAGAGCCGCGCAGGAGTTCCAGGGATTTCCTTGACTGCCGCCCAGGAGATGCGTGGTTTGCCACCTTAGCAGTGAATGACGAGTGATGGGAGGCAGTCCGGGGGTGTGTTGGCTCTGTTGGCCCTCCAGGTAGGGACCTGCTGAGGCTTTCCACAGGCTGCCTGCGTTAACTCCAGGTAGAGAGTCCAGGAAGGCACCTAGGGTAGGTGATGGGACGATAGTGTTGATGGAGAGGAATGGTGCTACCGAAACTATGGAAACAAGAGACATGAATGAGGTGTAAGGTGTCTCGACCTTCGTACGTTGCGTCAGAGCGACGACCACTCCAATAAAAGATGGCATTGCACTGCAGTTGTCTCCTTTACCAATGTTCTCGATGATCACATGCGCCGATGCGTCCGCGTGCATAAACACGCACACACGCACACACACACACACACACACACACTGCACACACACACACACACACACACACATACACACAAACATAAACACACAAACATAAGCACACAGACGACATACACACACACACACACACACACACACACACACACACACAAACATGAACACAATGACAGACAGACAGATGACACACACTCACACACACACACATTCACACAAACATAAACACACACATTCACACAAACATAAACACACAGACAGACAGACGACATACACACACACACACACACACACACACACACACACATGAAGGTCTTTTTTAAACGCTTTATTACTTCCTCTGATGCCATGGTGCTGAGTACGGTTAAAACTCCTACTGGAGCTGCATCCGGGGCGAACACCAACATGCTACTGAGGAACTTACTATGATAGTCAACTACTTTCAACTTATTGATAGTTGTAGTAATGAATTCACATACAAATGTTTGAGATATTTACCATAGACAAGAATTTTTTTCCAGAATTTCTTTAAGATATTAATTGTGAAGAAAATGCTTGAACATTTCTTGAACATTTGCAGTGACTTTAAGTTCATTGATTTTTTTCGCCTTCACGACATAATAATGGAACTTTAGTCAATAGATACCCGGTAAAGTTTACACCAGGTACACCCCAGGCGGCGGTACAAACTCCCAGGTTTGAGGTAATCAGTCGCTCAACATGAAGTGAACACGTCGACTCCGAGGCTGAGGGACTGATTACCTCGAACTCTTCATCTTCATCAGTCCCAACTCGTTAAATTCATTTGAAGTTTAATCGTATCTCCTCAGCCTACTATTAGACAGCCAGGGTTGTAATCTAAGATATGTCAGGTCTTGCCACTATTAGACAACCCAGGGTTGTAATCTGAGCCTCTGTCAGGTCTTGCTACTATTAGACAGCCCAGGGTTGTAATCTAAGGCCTCTGTCAGGTCTTACTACTATTAGACAGCCCCAGGATTTGTAATCCTAAGGCCTCTGTCAGTCTTACTACTATTAGAGCAGCCCAGGGTTGCGTCTCAGGCCTCTGTCAGGTCTTACTACTATTAGACAGCCCAGGGTTGTAATCTAAGGTCTCTGTCAGGTCTTACTACTTCACACATTCATCAGTTCTATTATGCATTTAAATGTCCATGTCAGAGGCTGGAGCCACTTCATAAAATTATATACAGGAGGAACTAATGGTTGGCAATATTGAAAGAGTCGTTATTATTATTATTATTATTATTATTATTATTATTATTATTATTATTATTATTATTATTATTATTATTATTATTATTATTATTATTATTATTATTGCTATTATTATTACTATATTATTATTGTTATTATTATTATTATTGGTGTAGTATAATTCTTATAAATATCATAGCTAATATTGTCATTATGAGTTTCATTAACAATTTTAAGTAATGAGTAATAAAACTGTTACTAATGATTTTTAGTTCGTTTTATTATATTTAGTGGGGTTTAGAAAGTAATATATCTTTTATTCCAGGTGGCTGGACATTGTCCATAAGTGGTGCCCAGAAAATCAAAATAATCGTTATTTTATTTATTTGAGCAAATATGAGTGCATACGGCTAATTTCTGCAGTTATAACAAACATCAAAATAAAAGTTATTAATGGGTTATCAGTTATTTGGCACTAATTTCCAGCTAGCCTAATTTCAAATTTCAGGGTCACACACCAACCTGCTGCCACTGTTTGGTGGCGCTACTTTCTGCACAAGTCATTTCAATTTCTTTTTCTCCATTTTGTTAAAACCTGCTTACATTTAGCCCTAATATGGTTGTGAATAAAATTAATGCTTCATAGTGTAAGTACATACACAGTACATTGTCCATAAAAGATAAGGTGGCCTGACCACTGTCAGTTGCCATGAAGCTCAGTCTGCGTGATGCAGGGAATATGCTTTATTATTACGATAATATCAGCACTGACTTATTTACCTATAACAATTGATCTAATATGACATAATAAACAATATAAATAACATAAAAACATGTTAAATACTCCAGAATGAATAATATTTGTCATAATACCGGCGGTTCCAGCGGGTATGAAAAGGATATGATATATGCAAATTGCAATCCTCCTATCCCTGTCTTGGAGGCTTATATTAGAAAACGGGTGTAACACAGGGCTAACTGATATACAATCGTAATGCACCATAAAACAAACAAAACAGCTATTTTCTCTACATAGATTATCATACATAACAGCATGTGTGTACAGAACCTAGGATAACCCAAAAAGTCAAAGTGACTTATTTCTAGTATGTACCTGGCTTTGGCTTGCCATATGTATATGATCAATCACGTGTCCAATAACATCTAATGTGCATTCACAAATACGCCTGGTATTATTTATACAATTATTACAATATTACATAACAGTAAATCTTCTATTTTTTTGGTATGAATAAAAATTCATTATGTAAATAAAAAATAAAAATTGAATTCGTCTGTAAAGCCTTGAAATGTAACTAATAAACAGAGAAAATGTTATTTTAGTGCCAAGAATCCCTGCACTGTTTATTCTGAACCCTATTTTGAAATTGGAATACAGTGGTACCCGAGTTTCGTACAACTCCTAACTGAACAATTATGTAAGTGTATTATTGTAAGTGCTTTTGTAAGTGTATTTTGGGGTTTGAAACGGACTAATCTAATTTACATTATTCCTTATGGGAATAAATTTGTTCGGTAATGGCACTCTAACAGCCTTCTGGAGCGAATTATGTCTGAAACTCAGGGTACCACTGTATTTTGAACTGTGTGAAATTCGCCAGATTACCAATTTCCACTCAATTTATTGGGTAGTTGACAAAGTTGATTGGTGATTTCTTGTGCTCAATAAAATTGAAGACACTAGTGAAATAGCTAAGAATTTGGTCTAATGGAGCAATGTAATTGGGCCCGAAAATAAGACTCAAAGTGGGCAAAATTGCAGATGCGTAAATACTGGTGATAGCAAAATTCGTGAGCGTAATTTCTTCAATTTTGCTCAAATTTCATACTTTTTATTTTATTACTTTCAGAAAAGATTCTCTACCATTTCATAAGAATTTTTTTTTTTAAATTCTTGGATCCTGTGTGAATTTTCAGATTGGGGGTCTGGACCCTCATCAAATACCTATCTATGTTATTAGAACATAAGAAAGAAGGAACACTACAGCAGGCCTACTGACCCATGTGACGCAGGTCCAAGTCACTCCCCAGCTTAGACCAATGACCACCTAGTCAGGTCACTTCCACTTAAAGAAGGAGCACAGCATAAGACCTAGTAGCACAAGCTAGTCAGGTCCAACTCTCACCCACCCACACCCACTCATGTAGTATTTATGTAACCTATTTTAAAACTACACAACGTCTTAGCTTCTATGACAGTACTCGAGAGTTTGTTCCCTCATCCACAACTATTACCAAACCAGTGCTTTCCTATATCCTTTCTGAATATGAATTTTCCAACTTGAAACCATTGCTGCAAGTCCTGTCTTGGATGGATATTTTCAGCACACTATTTACATTTTTTATTTTTTTCAACAAGTCGGCCGTCTCCCACCGAGGCAGGGTGACCCAAAAAGAAAGAAAATCTCCAAAAGAAAATACTTTCATCATCATTCAACACTTTCACCAACTCATACTAATCACTGTCTTTGCAGAGGAGCTCAGATCGACAGCTGAGAAAAGTCCCTCCCAGCTGTCACTATCTCAGACCCCCTTTAAAGTGCAGGCATTGTACTTCCCATTTCCAGGACTCAAGTCCAACTAAATCAATTAACTGGTTTCCTGAATCCCTTCACAAAATGTTACCCTGCTCACACTCCAACAGATCGTCATGTCCCAAAACCATTCGTCTCCATTCACTCCTATCTAACACGCTCACACATGCTTGCTGGAAGTCCAAGCCCCTCGCCCACAAAACCTCCTTTACCCTTCCCTCCAACCTTTTCTAGGACGACCTCTACCCGCCTTCCTTCCCCTACAGATTTATACGCCTCCAAGTCATTCTACTTTGATCCATTCTCTCTAAATGACCAAACCACCTCAACAACCCCTCTTCAGCCCTCTGACAAATACTTTTAGTAACTCCACACCTTCTCCTAATTTCAACATTCGAATTTTCTGCATAATATTTACACCACACATTGCCCTTAGACAGGACATCTCCACTGCCTCCAGCCTCCTCCTCGCTGCAGCATTTGCAACCCATGCTTCACACCCATATAAGAGTGTTGGTCCACTATACTTTCGTACATTCCCTTCTTTGCCTCCATGGATAACGTTTTTGTCTCCACAGATACCTCAATGCACCACTCACCTTTTCCTTCATCAATTCTATGGTTAACCTCATCCTTCATAAACCCATCCGCTGACACGTCAACTCCCAAATATCTGAAAACATTTACTTCTTCCATAATCCCTCTCTCCAATGTGATATCCAATTTTTCTTTATTTAAATTGTTTGATACCCTCATCACCTTACTCTTATCTATGTTCACTTTTAACTTTCTACCTTTACACTCTCCCAAACTCGTCCACTAGCCTTTGCAACTTTTCTTTAGAATCTCCCATAAGCACAGTATCATCAGAAAAAAGTAACTGTGTCAACTCCCATTTTGCATTTAATTCTCCATAATTTAATCCCACCCCTCTCCCCAACACCCTAGCATTTACTTCTTTTACAGCCCCATCTATAAATATATTAAACAACCATGGTGACATTACACATCCCTGTCTAAGACCTACTTTTACCGGGAAGTAATCTCCCTCTCTCCTACACACCCTAACCTGAGCCTCACTATCCTCATAAAAACTCTTTACAGCCTTCAGTAACTTACTACCTATTCCATACACTTGCAACATTTGCCACATTGCTCCCCTATCCACTCTATCATATGCCTTTTCTAAATCCATAAATGCAATAAAAACTTCTCTACCTTTATCTAAATACTGTTCACATATATGCTTCACTGTAAACACTTGATCTACACATCCCCTACCCACTCTAAAGCCTCCTTGCTCATCTGCAATCCTACTCTCTGTCTTACCTCTAATTCTTTCAATAATAACCCTGCCATACACTTTACCTGGTATACTCAGTAAACTTATTCCCCTATAATTTTACACTCTCTTTTATCCCCTTCCCTTTATATAAAGGAACTATACATGCTCTCTGCCAATCCCTAGGTACCTTCCCTCTTTCATACATTTATTAAACAAAAATACCAACCACTCCAGCACTATATCCCCCCCTGCTTTTAACATTTCTGTCATGATTCCGTCAATTCCAGCTGCTTTACCCCCTTTCATTCTACGTAATGCCTCGCGCACCTCCCCCACACTCACATCCTGCTCTTCTTCACTCCTAAACGATGTTGTACCTCCCTGGCCAGTACATGAAATGACCGCCTCCCTTTTTTCATCGACATTTAAAAGTTCCTCAAAATATTCCCGCCATCTACCCAATACCTCCAGCTCCCCATCTACTAACTCCCCTACTCTGTTTTTAACTGACAAATCTATTCGTTCCCTAGGCTTTCTTACCTTGTTTATCTCGACAAAATTTTTTCTTGTTTTCAGCAAAATTTCTTGACAGAGCCTCTCCCATTCTTTCATCCGCTGTTCTTTTGCACTCTCTCACCACTCTCTTAGCCTTTCTTTTACTTTCCATATACTCTGCTCTTCTATTAACACTTCTGTTTTGTAAAAACCTCTCATAAGCTACCTTTTTCTCTTTTATCACACCCTTTACTTCTTCATTCCACCACTCACTCTTTCCTCCTGCACCACCCTCCTATAGCCACAAACTTCTGCCCACATTCTAATACTGCATTTTAAAACTATCCCAACTCTCTTCAACCCCCACTACTCCTACTTGCACTAGCCCACATTTCTGCCAATAGTTGCTTATATCTCACCCTAACTTCCTCCTCCCTTAGTTTATACACTTTTACCTCTCTCTTACTTGCTGTTGCCATTTTCTTTTGTCCCATCTACCTTTTACTCTAACTGTAGCTACAACCAAATAATGATCTGTTATATCAGTTGCCCCTCTATAAACATGTACATCCTGAAGCCTACTCATCAACCTTTTATCCACCAATACATAATCCAACAAACTACTTTCCTTACGTGCTATATCATACCTTGTATATTTATTTATCCTCTTTTTCATAAAATATGTATTACTTATTACCAAACCTCTTTCTACACATAGCTCAATTAATGGTTCCCCATTTACATTTACCCCTGGCACCCCAAATTTACCTACTACTCCATCCACAACATTTTTACTTACTTTAGCATTAAGATCCCCAACCACAATTACTCTCTCACTTGGTTCAAAACTCCCACACACTCACTCAACATTTCCCAAAATCTCTCTCTCCTCTACACTTCTCTCTTCTCCAGGTGCATAAACACTTACTATAACCCACTTTTCACATCCAACCTTTATTTTACTCCACATAATCCTTGAATTTATACATTTATATTCCTTCTTTACCTGCCATAACTGATTATTCAACATTATTGCCACTCCTCCTTTAGCTCTAACTCTATTTGAAACCCCTGATCTAATCCCATTTATTTCTCCCCACTGAAACTCTCCTACCCCCTTCAGCTTTGTCTCACTTAAAGCCAGGACATCCAGCTTCTTTTCATTCATAACATCTACAATCATCTCTTTCTTATCATTCGCACAACATCCACGCACATTCAAACATCCCACTTTGACGGTTTTCTTCTTCTTCTTTTTAGTAAGCTATACAGGAAAAGGGGTTACTAGCCCATTGTTCCATTGTTCTATTTACATCCCCTTTATTTATTCCATTTTCCATTTATACACCTCAATCATATCCCTCCCTAATTCTACGCCTTTCTAGAGACTGCAGATTCAGGGCCCTCAGTCTATCCTCATAGGGAAGATTTCTGATACATGGGATCAACTTTGTCATCCTCCTCTGTATGTTTTCCAGAGCATTTATATCCATTCTGTAATACGGTGACCAAAACTGTGCAGCATAATCTAGATGAGGCCTAACCAAGGATATATAGAGTTGAAGAACAACCTGAGGACTTCTATTATTTATACTTCTTGATATGAAGCCAAGGTTTCTGTTAGCTTTATTGCGAATACTTATGCACTATTGTCTTGGTTTCAGATTACTAACTAGAACTCCTAAATCCTTTTCGCAACCAGTAGTATTTAGATCTATATTATTCAGTTTATATGTGGCATGGTTATTGTCCTGCCCAACATTTATAACTTTGAATTTGTCTACATTAACTCTTTGAAGGTCGAGAGGCCCTCTCCCAAACTCGTTCTCAGGGTCGAAAATTTTTTGTAAAAAAAAAAAAAAATTTTTTCATATAAATATATAAAATCACAAGAATCTTTTTCCGATCATAATGACACCAAAAGTATGAAATTTGATAAAAAACTTACAGAATTATGATCCCGCAAAGATAGTGGTCTCGACGATATTTACGCATCGGCGATTTAGCCCACTTTGAACCCTATTTTTGGCCAGTTCCAATGTTCTAGTCTACTAAAATCATAGCTATGTCGCTAGAACTACATTTGTTCTATCGATTGAGTACAAGAAACCGCCCGTTTACCGATTTCAACTACCCAATAAGATGGTCAGAAATTGGCAATTTGGACAATTTCATACAAATTTCAAAAGATGCCAAATTCAAAATAGGCTCCAGAATAAACAAGACAGACATTCCTGGCACTAAAATAACATTTTTTCTGTTCATTAGTCTCCAGGCCCCTCTTACATTACTTTTGCTTTCCATTTTGAATTTTTATTCTCACAAAAAATAGAAAATTTACCATTATGTATACTACTGCATCATTGTAAAAACGGTATAAATAATAACAGTGCACTTGTGAAAGAATATTAGACTCACCAGTTGATGTGCATTGGACGCATGGCTTGATTTGTTTACAGTGGACCACCGCCTAACGAACGCTCCACATAGCGAACAAATCGCGTAACGAACTCTTTTTTCGCAAAATATTTTTCTCACGTAGCGAATCGTACCAGACCTGTCCGCCTACCCTGCGCAAGCGCTGTGATGCGGACAGGACGCCAGTCAAGCATTGTTTACACTCTAGAGAACATTACTCAGCACGCTTTTTCAAACATTTACAATACTTTTGTTGTGTTCAGTGATTATTTATTGATTGTGACTGAAATAAGTCACCATAGGTCTAAAGAAGCTTCCTAGTGGCACCCCAGTGGTAGCATTATTGCAGGGAGTGTAGCACTCCTGCAGGGAGTGTAGCACTCCTGCAGGGAGTGTAGCACTCATGCAGGGAGTGTAGCAGGCATGCAGGGAGTGTAGCAGGCATGCAGGGAGTGGGGATTCCCCTTCCAACCACTAACACCCTCCCCCTGTCGTCCTCCCTATCTTCCAGATGCATGCAACTCTCTTCAATAAAGGTAAGTAAATTTTATTTATAAATCTGTTTTTTATTATTTAGTATGTGAATATTTTTGGGTGGAACGGATTAATTGTATTTACATTATTTCTTATGGGAAATAAGGTTTCAAATTACAAACTTTTCGTGTAAAGAACTAGCTCCTGGAACGGATTAAGTTCGTTAGTTGAGGGACCACTGTACTCTTGAACATCGGCAAAAATCTAACATTTTCACTATGAGCTCAATTTCAAGGTATTTGTCATCGTAAAACCAATCAAAATCATCCCTTTTTCTGTAAAATATCTTCCATTCTATCAAAGGAGACCAAGAAAACGAGAATACAACCATAAATACCTTTCGAAAATACACTGTGAAGTCGCTGTTTTAAACCAAAAACCATGGTCAGGTTTTTTTTCTCATTATGCACTGCATGCTTCAGGATTTTTTATATACTGCACATACTGACCATGCAGACCCATTCTTTCATATGTAGGCCTGCCAGCTCTATTCCACGAGA
Organism: Cherax destructor; assembly: GCA_009830355.1. Taxonomy (NCBI): domain Eukaryota; kingdom Metazoa; phylum Arthropoda; class Malacostraca; order Decapoda; family Parastacidae; genus Cherax; species Cherax destructor. Next base: position 10,134 of record WNWK01023389.1, read on the forward strand.
TTTGAAGGTGCTAGAATTTACACGTACAAGTACGTGACCGACCCTGGCTGCAATGACATACAAGTACGTGACCGACCCTCAAAGGGAAACTGAATCTGCCACTTTTCCGACCACTGCATCAGTCTATTCAAATCATCCTGGAGTGTTCTAATGTCCTCATTAGAATGAATTGGATGGCCTATTTTGGTGTCATCAACAAATTTGCTTATGTCGCTATTTATTCCCTCATCTATGTCGTTTATGTAAAGTGTGAACAACAAAGGGCCCAACACTGACCCCTGCGGAACACCACTCATGGCATGCCCCCACTCTGATTTCTCCCCATTTTAGCAAACACTCTGCTGCTTGTTTGTCAACCATGCCTCTACCCAGGAAAAAATTTCTCCTCCTATTCCGTGTGCCTTAAGTTTCCTCAATAGCCTCTGATGTGGAACTCTATTGAAAGCCTTACTGAAATCCGTATACACAATATATTCATTACCATGACCTACCTTCTCAAACACCTTAGTGAAAAAAGTTAGTAAATTCGTAAGACAGGAACGCCCCTTAGTAAAACCTTGTTGAGATTCATTAATCAATTTATGCCTTTCAAGATGGCTATGAACTGCCTTGGCAATTATTGATTCCATAAATTTTCCCACTATGCAGGTAAGGCTTATTGGTCTATAGTTCGAAGCTAAGGACCTGTCACCTGCCTTGTAAACAGGTATTACATTTGCCATTTTCCACTTATCAGGCACTATGCCAGTTTGTAGTGATATGGTGAAAAGATTAGCCAAAGGTTTGCTAAGTTTCTCTATACATTCTTTTAAAACCCTTGCAAACAATTCATCAGGGCGTAGGGATTTGTTACGTTTTAATTTCTCTATTTGTCTGAGGACCATGTCACCAGTTACCCCAATCATGCACAGTTTATTATCGTCCTGTTCTACATAATTTATTATTCCTGGAATTTCGCTAGTATCTTCCTGAGTAAAAACTGAGAGGAAGAAAGTATTGAAAATTTCACACACATCCTTATCCCTGTCAGTGATCTGACCTGAGTTACTCTTAAGTGGGCCTATCTTGTCCCTAATCTTACTTCTGTATACCTGAAAGAACCCTTTTGGGTTAGTCTTAGAATACCTTGAGTCCTTATTCTCATAATCCCTTTTTGCTTTTCTTATTCTTTTTTTTTATTTCTCACTTTAATTGAAAATACTGATTTCTTAACTGCCCATCCCCTCTTTTGATACGCCTAAATATGCCTCTCTTTTGACCAATGAGATGTTTTAATCTATTGTTCATCCATTTGGGATGCCCAAAGTTCACACATTACTTATACTACATGGTAGTATAAATACCTGCCCAAAACAATACTGCCTTACACCCAATTGTAGCATTCTCATACTGTAAACTACTTTCAACATCGCACAATGTTATATTCCCATAATATAATTTAAAGATTTACTATTGATATAAACAACCTGCAAAATACTTTCAACTTGTCACAATGTAATATCCCCAGATTGTTAATCTGAGTAAACTTACTGTCTGCTATAAATAAAAACAGATTAACAACTTAAACTATGATCAATTTCTCTAGTATTAAGTAGTCTGTAAGCCTTAATATTAAATTTAGTCTGCCCATAATGCCATGGCATGATAGTGGCTCTCTTTGTAATGCAACTCATTACTGTAATTACATAATCTCAATGTAAACTTGCAATGAAATAAAATTTGTATTTGTATTGTACGTATTTGTATTTTTGTTAGATCTAATTTCCCTACTCGAAACAAAAGATGCCTGGGCAGTTTGAACTGTCCTCTGAAAAATGTCATATTGGCAACCAACACCACCTATCTGACCCATAGTCAGGTCATCCCAATTTAACAGACCCAGGTAATTTCCGAGTCCCATGAAATCGGCCAAGCAGAAGCCTGGGACAGAGACTTGATTGCAGTTATTTGGGTAATTCCATGATATATTGAAACTGAGTGATTTGTGATCACTTTCCCCAAGTTCATCATTAACCTCAAGATTATTAATCAGCGATTCTTTGTTGGCAAGAACCAAGTCAAACACTCATCAAAACTTTCTTTATAAGAAAAATCATAAACCAATTGTACTTTTAAGATGATATTAAAACAATAGTGATGGTCACCAATTTAGATATGCATTGCATTCCTGATTTATAAACTTAAAGAGTTGTCTCTATAGATATACTGTACAGAAGTACAAAAGATGGTTTTATGTAAGAGATGTTCAAACTACAGCTCCGTGGTTCCAAAGCTTTATTCATTACACTAGGTGCCATGACTAAGTGTACATGTGTGTAAATTAAAAAAATTTAAGTTGGGGCATTCTGTACACTGAATGCCCCTTATTTTTTGTGTGTGTAAAAGTTAAAATCAATAGAAACATTTGAAAAATCTGTTATATAACCATGGATCAAATTACTATTGCCTTCTAGTTATGAATTGCAGATTTTTTAACCCTGATAATACTCTGTCTTGCAACTGCATAACAAATTAAATTATGTAAACCCTGAATAAACATGTTATCCCAGTAGCTTACCTTTATCCTCAAGTGGATTGTGCGAGAGGTCAAGTTTCTGCAATGGAATGTTGCTATTGGACAAAAGTGCCAATGACAGCTTGTTAGCAAATTCTCTGGAAAAAAAAAATAGAAAATTCCAAGTTAAAATTAAAAATCTTTAAGCACTTATGAAGATAGATTTTTTTAAAAAAGCTATCCTTCAATCAATAGCTGTATTGCCAGAAGTGTGAAGACATCACAACTGTAATGACTCTTGGAACTGCAACATACCCAACCCCTCCTTTTCGAAATACACACTTCATTTGAACTTTATACAGTACTAAAATATAAACAAGAACATTTTGACAACCCTATAAAAACTAGGAAATATTTAATGATTCTTGAAACAGCTGAAATACTTCCTCTACACTTCTTCTACTCGTGATACGAAGTCAAATATGTCTGATGACTTGCTGATCAATGTTCTTAACTTCATTACCAGGTGTATCTAAGACCAATAAGGCTTCATTTCCATTTTCTGGAAAGCCGACTCTTGAATCTTCATATTATTTACCAATTTAACTCCAGATGACAACCCACTATTTACGAAAGTTTAACACAAACTATACTGTCTCTCTTCTACTTGCCTCTTGTCATAGTCATTCCTCTTGCACTACTTCCCTCATACTCTCATTCAACTCATACCAGTTTTTCTGTCTTGTTGGTCTTTATTATCAATAATTCATAATCTCCTTGCTATTGCATTGAACAACATCAATTCTTATCCTGATTCTAGGCTGGGATAGTTTTATACATGTCTTCATTCCATTTCAACTTCTGTTTCTTCAGCATTACACAAAAACACTCAGTCACACTCTCAAACCCTTCTGAATATCATTTTTCCCTTATCATCTATACAGAAAACTTAGGATAAGCTATTTCTTCTCACTCACTATGAAAATAAATGTGAACCAGATACAACAATTTAGATGTCACTCCAAACAGCCAATATCCCAAACCCCTCCTCCTCTAAAGTGCAGGCACTATACTTCACACCTCCAGGACTCAAGTCAGGCTAACCAGTTTCCCTAAATCCCTTCACAAAATATTACCCTGCTCACACTCCAACAGCACATTAAGTCCCAAAAAACATTCCTACAAACACAATGAAATATAATTTTTTCATTAGGTTCAGAATGATTTTTGCAGCAAGAAGAGCATTGCTATTTAAGCCAAAATCAAAGTTTTATCTATATGGCACGACATACTATATATTTATATATTTTATTAATATTTCAGGTGTTCAAATCTTTATCAAATTAGATAACCTTTAAAATATTTTTAATAATAGTCTTAACATTATAAAGAATGTAGCTTTGACAGGTGGAATACTAAATTGATAGTAAAGTCTCTCATATCCAGAAAACTGAGGATCAACTATATTCAACCAAGTGAATTTGTGAATACTATATTACAACTGCCTTCCCAGCAGACACATGGTATTACATTGATCTTTCAGCATCATTTCAACATTTAAAAAATACCATGCCTTTTACCCTAACAATTTGATTTAAAAGTTAAAGCACCAAAGTAATGCTATGTGCCTGCTTTGTTTGGAAATTAAGGTTGAAAAATCCAAAATTTTGCCTATAGTAATTAATCATTCTGGATAACTGGCACTTCACTACAGTACCTCAGTTTAGAACTTAATATTCTTTTAAAGTGGATAGAGTAATGCGTGTTATTCTTGTGCCACACACTCTTATACTGTCTTGATGTGTATTACAAAGTGTACACTATACTACAGTGGAACCCCGAGTTTTGGCCATTATTCGATCCAGGAGGCTGTTCAAGTGCCATTACCGAACGAATTTGTTCCCATAAAGAATAATGTAAATTAGATTAGTCCGTTTCAGACCCCCAAAAATACACTTATAAAAGCACTTACAATAATACACTTACGTAATTGTTTGAGTTGGGAGGTGGCCGAAACTCGGGGTACCACTATTAAAATAAATACTTACGCTTTGGCACCAATATTATCTAAATATACTTCTTCTAAGCTAAGTGACTTGCTAACCACGTGTAAAATCCGTTCTATTGCTTCATGGGAAAGTTTACTGTGACTTGCCCGAAGTTTGCGAAACCATGTGTTGTACTCGAGTGCACTTATTATAGGGATGAGGTCTCTGTGGAATGAGAATATTTATAACAATCATGTTAACATTAACATTATAAGCAATATTATACAATGCTCTTGAATATTGTTTAAATTTATGCAGTAATTCATAGTATAAGTTGTATTTTCTTTTAAATACAGTAAAAATAACTCCAAAGGAACACTCAAGAGAAGTAAAAACAACACAGAGGCACCTTACTAATACAGCCAGTTAGGTTCCAGACAGCTGCCCCCCCCCCTTATTTTTTTTTTTTACTTGCCAGTGCTGCATATAAAAGCCTTAAAACATGTTTACAGTATCATTTATTAAGTGCACAACAGCACTAGGCCTAAAAAAAAAAAGTGCAAAATTAAAAATAATAAGCTTTGAAAGTTGCCAAAATGCATCTTACGAGCAAGGCAAATGCCGAAGATAATAAACATGACTAATTGAAAAGCACTGCATTAACAAAGCGCTCTAAAGCGAGTGCCATGTTAACGAGGTGTGCCTGTACTGGTTCTTTTATGTTAGCTGCACACTTCATTTTGTTTCCTTTTACACATTTACCTCTCATCTCACTTGTTTTATCAATGTATATTTTCTCCAATCAAATATTTTTTTCACACAATGTTACTCGTTGTCTAACAAAGTCTGAGCCGAAGAAATTGCAATGAGTAAATCAAATGATACACTGAAGTAAAGATGGATATTCTACTTGTTTTCTGTCTCATACTTTTCTGTCCCTTTTCTTTGTACCATTTATCATTGTGTTAAGAAAACTTTAAATAACATTCACAAATCAAGTACTAATCTACACCAAATACATCATTAGCCTACTATCTAGCAGAAATGTATGCAGAGTTCTTATAAACATTCTTATTCTTACATAACTTCAAACAAATGCAAATATTTTTTTCAGACGTTCAACTTTTCACACAAACTTTACTCTGCTTGCCACTTTACTTCCTCCCTTCAGGCTCACTTGTATAAACAAGTTTTATTTCATTTAGCAAATTTTGGAAAAGTAGACAAAATATGCTGGGTACAACATCTGTTTTTCTTGCTTCATTGAGTGGCCAGTAGGTGACTACAAGATTATGATCTGGACTCCCTAGGCCTCAATAGATGGAAAGAAACTACTACAGGAATAACAAAAAATATATAAAACAAAAAAATAAAGATTTCTATATAATGATAGTTTTACAAGCTTTACTTCATACTTCTGACAGGACAGAGTTTATAATCTATGCAGATGACAGGGCATTGTGACTATGTCCTGAATGATGCATTACATGTTAACCCCTAAGCTGTCCATCAAGTACTAGTAAGTCATTAAGAGCAGAGTTCATGATGTACTAATGCATATAATTCGTAGCATCCTTAATCTGTTCTGAACATTAAATTCTGGCTTAAAAGTGAGAAAATGGGTCTGTAAAGTGGGTGTCAGCAGTACAAAAAAAAAAAATGTCCCCACACAGTACAACAGTACACAACAGGAACAGTAACCTCTGATCCTGCACTTGGGTTAAAACAGTACCTTTTGAACAATTATGGGTGGTTTTTATGGTTTACTGGTGGTTTCTTTATACTAATAGATAGATCAGATGGTATACTAGTGATATGGAGAAGATTTTAGTTGATTTAAGACCAGAAGTAACCTGAAATAGGTCTTAAAGTGGCAGAAATGGTCAATTTTGAGTTATTTTCCTGGGCAAGGGTAGGGGTACCTCTTCATTAACCCCTTGAGGGTCCATGCCATTGTTCTACAGGTTTATGCTATTCCTAGCTCCTACCAACCCAATAGAAGTCTCACTCATAATCAACACCCTTAAAAACAAGGCAGGAGACATAAATAGCTTACCACCTTTTATGTACAAAAAAGCTTCACAGGTAGTCACCAATTATTGCAACACTCTTCAATAAATCCATTGAAACCTCCACATTCCCATCAATTCTTAAAATAGCAAGGGTCACCCCGATCCATAAAGGAGGTGATCAAACAGACTTGAATAATTATAGACCAATATCAAATTTATCAGTGCTCTCTAAAGTCTTTGAAAATTAATTCATAGACAGATCTATTCCTACCTCGTCTCACACAACGTACTCAACCCCAGTCAGTTTGGATTCAGGACCAATAAAAGCACAAATGATGTCATTATACACATGCTAGAGTTAATATACACCGCACTTGAGAAGAAAGAAGTTCCACTGGGAATCTTCATTGATCTACACAAAGCTTTTGATACAGTCGATCATGATTTACTGCTTACAAAACTAGCACACTATGGTATAAGAGGGCACTCACTAAACTACCTAAAGTCATACCTCAGTAACAGAAGCCAATACGTGTACACAAATGGAGCGAACTCTTCCACACAACAAATTACAGTCGGAGTCCCTCAAGGAAGTGTATTGGGTCCATTCTTATTCCTAATTTACATCAATGACCTAGCTAACGCATCTCAACTACTCAAACCCATATTATTTGCAGATGACACAACATGTGTCTTCTCTCACCCAAATCCAGTCACACTGGCCAATACTGTTAATGCTGAATTACAGAAAATATCAACATGGATGACGACTAATAAACTTACTCTAAATACTGACAAGACCTACTTTATACAGTTTGGAAACAGAGTTACAAATGTTCCATTTAACATAACACTCAATGGTTCACCCATCACAAGACTCACAGAGGGAAAATTCCTAGGAATCCACATTGACAGTAGCCTTAAATTCCAAACACACACACAACAAATTTCCAAGAAAATCTCAAAGACAGTAGGCATATTATCTAAGATACGCTACTATGTGCCTCAATCAGCTCTCCTTGCACTATATCACTCGCTCATCTACCCATATCTCACTTATGGAATCTGTGCATGGGGATCAACAACATTAAATCACCTTATATCACCTCATAACCCAGCAAAAGGCTGCAGTCAGAATGATAACAAATTCCCACTCTAGACAGCATACACCACCAACATTCAAAAGCCTAAAACTACTCACAATAAAGAACATTCACACTTATTCTTGTGCCTACTACATACATAGAACTCTACATTCTAATATACAGTGGTCCCTCGGTTTTCGTGCATCTCCAAACTCGAACATTTATGTAAGTGTATTTTCGTAAGTGCTGTTGCAAGTGTATTTTTGGGGGTCTGAAATAGACTAACCTACGTGACATTATTTCTTAAGGAAGTAAATTCGTTCGGTAATGGCACTTGAGCAGCATTCTGGAACGAATTTTCGGCGAAAACCGAGGGACCACTGTAATCCCTCCACTCAAAATTCTCCTCACCAACCTTAATAGGACCCATGACCATAACACAACCTACGTCCATAGCAACCTATGTAAAAATTCTATGCACATAAAGGACCACAAAATCTGGAACTCATTACCAGGAAATACTAAAATAACCTTGTCTGAAAATCAATTTAAGACTTCTCAAAAACCACCTACTCACCCTAAACTAAATACTCATACTGTAAATTGCTTTCAAAAATGCTCAAAGTTATTTTCCTATAAAATAATTTCAATTTTTAATATTATTACCACCTAATCACCCTAAACTAAATACTCAAACTGTAAATTACTCTAAAAAATGCTCAATGTTATTTTCCTTAAGATAATTTAATTTTTCCATTATGTTACCATCCTACTAAACACTTGTTACAATGTCTATCACCATTTTTTAACTAGATCAATGTATTATCATCATATTATAATTTGAACGATCTAACAATATAAGCTCACTCAATTACTCTAATATTATGTTCATAGTCTATAAGCAATTAGATTAAGCTGCCCCTAATGCCATGGCATGCCAGAGGCTCTCCTTGCACTTCAACTTATGATTGTAATAAAAACCTATGTACAAGAGCAATGAAATAAAATTGTATTGTATTGTTTAAAGCCAGGGTCCGTGCCATAGTACTACACGATGAGCTCAGCTCACTCAGATAAGCTGTAAGTGGTAAATTTCAGTCTAGATACGAGAGAATGGGTCTATGCAGTAAGTGTGCACCATATAAAAAAAACCTGCAGTATGCATTACATGAGAAAAAACTGCAATCATGTTTTTGGCTTAAAACAACGAATTTGCGGTGTATTTTCATATGGTTTTCATGGTTGTATTCTCAGTTTCTTGGTCTCATTTGACAGAACGGAACATATACCTTTGAAGAGTTTCAAGAGTTTCTCTACTATCCGAGCCCAGCCATGGGCCAGGATCATCTGGTGCTTGATGCTTATAGATTGGTATACAGTCAACCCCCGGTTAGCGATGGCGTCGGATAACGATAAAATCGGTTAGCGATACACTTTTCCGTCAAAATATTGGCTCAGTTTACGATGATCCGCTCGGTCTACGATATTCGTCCCGGACGCGTACGCGTGGCCCAGCTGGGCGGGCACTCCAGGGAGCGTCAGTGTGCTAGTGTTTACAAGCGAGAGCGACCACCACCCACGCATTCATACCAGTATATTGTCATTATTCCACTGTTTTTAGTGCTTGCAACTGCTAAATAAGCTACCATGGGTCCAAAGAAAGCTCCTAGTGCCAGCCCTGTGGTAAAGAGGCTGAGAAATACAGTAGAAGTGAAGATAATAGCAAAATATGAAAGTGGAGTGTGTATCACTGAGCTGGCCAGGCTGTATGGTAAAGCCTATTCAACCATGGCTACCATTGTGGCCAAGGGAAATACACGTAAAATCAAGGAAGCTGTTGTTGCGAAAGGTGCATATGTGATCACAAAACAGAGATCGCAAGTGCTGGAAGATGTGGAAAATTTGTTGTTGGTGTGGATCAACGAGAAACAGTTAGCAGGAGATAGTGTTACACAGGCAATAATATGTGAAAAAGCAAGGGAGTTGCATGATGATCTTGTCAAGAAAATGCCTGCAACGAGTGCTGAAGTTAACGAATTTAAAGCCAGCAAAGGCTGGTTTGACAGATTTAAGAAGCGTAGTGGCATACACAGTGTTGTGAGGCATGGTGACGCAGCCAGTTGTGACAAAAGTGCGGCTGAAAAATATGTGCAGGAATTCCAGGGGTACATAGAGGCTGAACAATTCCAACCCCAACAAGTGTTCAATTGCGACGAAACAGGCCTGTTTTGGAAGAAAATGCCAAACAGGACCTTCATTACACAGGAGGAAAAGGCACTCCCAGGACATAAGCCTATGAAAGACAGGCTAACTTTGATGCTTTGTGCTAATGCCAGTGGTGATTGTAAAGTGAAGCCTTTACTGGTGTATCATTCTAAAAATCCCCAAGTGTTTGGCAGATGCGGTATTGCCAAGTCTAATTTGTGTGTGATGTGGAAGTCTAACAGTAAGGCATGGGTCACAAAGGACATTTTCTTAGATTAATTCAATGACGTGTTTGGCCCCAGTGTGAAGAAATATCTCCAGGAAAATAATTTGCCACTTAATTGCCTCCTGATAATGGACAATGCTCCTGGTCATCCTCGAGACTTGGCAGAGGAAATTGTGCAGGACTAAGTTCATCAAAGTGAAGTTCTTGCCCCCTAATACCACTCCTCTCCTCCAGCCCATGGACCAGCAGGTCATTTGCAACTTTAAAAAAGTCTATGCCTAAGCAATGTTTCAAAAGTGTTTTGATGTGACCACAGACATGCATATAACCCTAAGAGACTTTTGGAAAAATCATTTCCATATCCTGCATTGTGTACACCTTATAGGTAAGGCTTGGGAGGGAGGAGTGACTATCAGGACTTTGAACTCTGCCTGGAGAAAATTGTCGCCAGACTGTGTCCTAGAGAGGGATTTTGAAGGTTTTTGGGGCTGAGCCTCAGAACCCTGAGCCTGAGCCTCAGCCTGAGCCTGTTGTGCAAGAAATTGGGGAACTGGGCAAGTCCATGGGGTTGGAGGCGAGTGGTGAGGATGTGGAACAGTTGGTGGAGGAGCACAAAGAAGAGATAACCACTGAAGATCTGCAAGTGCTTCAACAGCAACAACAGACCACAGGTCAGGACAATGGTTCAGAGGAGGAGGTGGTAGAACAGAGATGAAAGAAGGTGCCTCCAAGGATTAGGGAGATCTATGCCAAATGGACTGATGTACAAGGCTTTATGGATGAATATCACCCTAACCAAGCTGTTGCAGGCCGTGCTGGCAACCTGTACAATGACACTGTGGTGTCCCATTTCAGGGATGTTTTAAAGAATCGCCAGACACAGAGCTCCCTGGACAGATTTTTGGTTAGAGAGGGGTCCAGTGACTCTCAACCTGGTCCTAGTGGCATTAAAAGAAAAAGGCCAGTAACCCCAGAAAAGAACTTGCCACCTGCAGTGTTAATGGAAGGATTCCCTTCAAACACTAGCATACTACTCCATCCTTTCCCCTCCTCCCGTCTTCCACACATCAACAACTCTTCAATAAATGTAAGTGACATGTTATTGTACTATTATTTCTTTATTTCTCATAAACTTGTGTGTAAATGCATGTCTTATGTTGTAAAAAAATATTTTATTTTACTACTTTTGGAAGTCTGGAACGGATTAATTTTATTTCCATTATTTCTTATGGGGAAAATAGAATCGGATAACAATATTTTCGGTTACCGATAAGCCCTCTGGAAAGGATTAATATCGCTAACTGGGGGTTGACTGTATATTATAGATATCAGATATATAGATTGATCGGTTTTAGGACTAAAAATAGTGTAAAATTGAGCTCAAAGTAGAGGAATTATTCAATTTTTGCCAATGTTCAAGAGTAAACAAATCGCATCACATGTCCAATTCACGTCAACTGGAAGGCATACTAGCGAAATAGCTAAGAACTTGGTCTACTGGAACAACGTAATTGACTTAAAACAGGACTCGAAGCGGGCAAAATGTGTAAATATCGCTGACATAGCAAAATTTGCGAAAGCATAATTTTGTCAATTTTCCCATGAAATTTCATATTTTTTGTTTTATTACTTTCAGTAAAAGATTATCTACCATTTCATAAGAAAAAAACAAAAAATTGTAAATTCTTGGACCCTGTGGACACTTCAGATTATAGGTCTGAACCCTCAAAGAGTTAAGAGTATCTTTTATTGTTTTTTACCACTCCAAAACTATATCCCCACATGCTTTTAACATTTCTATCTTTATCCCATCAATCCCAGCTGCCTTACCCTCTTTCATTCTACCCACTGCCTAACGAAGTTCCCCCACACTCACAGCTGGCTCTTCCTCACTCCTACAAGATGTTATTCCTCCTTGCCCTATACACGAAATCACAGCTTCCCTATATTCATCAACATTTAACAATTCCTCAAAATATTCCCTCAACCTCCCAATACCTCTAACTCTCCTCCATTTAATAACTCTCCTCTTCTATTTTTAACAATCAAATCCATTTGTTCCCTAAACTTCCTCAACTTATTAATCTCACTCCAAAACTTTCTTATTTTCAACAAAATTTGTTGATAACATCTCACCCACTCTCTCATTTGCTCTCTTTATACACTGCTTTACCACTCTCTTAACCTCTCTCTTTCTCTCCATATACTTCTCCCTCCTTGCATCACTTCTACTTTGCAAAAACCTCTCATATCGTAACTTTTTCTCCCTTACTAATCTCTTTACATCATCATTCCACCAATTGCTCTTCTTCCCTCCTGCACCCACTTTCCTGTAACCACAAACTTCTGCTGAACACACTAACACTACATTTTTAAACCACCCCATACATCTTCAACCCCATTGCCTATACTCTCACTAGCCCATCTATCCTCCAATAGTTGTTTATATCTTACCCTAACTGCCTACTCCTCTAGTTTATAAGCCTTCACCTCTCTCTCCCTTGCTGTTTCTATTTTCCTTGTATCCCATCTACCTTTTATGTACTCTCACTATAGCTACAACTAAAAAGTGATCTGATATAACTATGGCCCCTCTGTAAACATGTATGTACATCCTGAAGTCTACCCAACAGTCTTTTGTCTACCATTATGTAGTCCAATAAACTACAGTCATTATGCCCTACTTCATATCTTGTATACTTATTTATCCTCTTTTTCTTAAAATGTGTTACCTATAACCAAACCCCTTTCTATACAAAGTTCTATCAAGGGTCCTCCCACTATCATTTACACCTGGCACCCCAAACTTACCTACCACACACACACTAAATGTTTCTCCTACTTTAGCATTTAAGTCCCCTACCACAATTACTCTCCCACTTGGTTCAAAAGTTCCTACACACTTGCTTAACACACAAGTATAATTATCAGAGTACATTGGTACCCCAGTTTATGTACTGCTCCAAACTCAAATAATTATGTAAGGGAGAAACATGCAGAGAGGGTGTAGTAGGTAAGTTTGGGGTGCGAATGTATAGGAACTTTTGAACCAAATGAGAGAGTAATTGTGGTAGGGGACCTAAATGCTAAAGTGGGAGAAACATGCAGAGAGGGTGTAGTAGGTAAGTTTGGGGTGCCAGGTGTAAATGATAATGGGAGCCCTTTGATTGAACTTTGTATAGAAAGGGGTTTAGTTATAGGTAATACATATTTTAAGAAAAAGAGGATAAATAAGTATACAAGATATGATGTAGGGCGTAATGACAGTAGTTTGTTGGACTATGTATTGGTAGATAAAAGACTGTTGAGTAGACTTCAGGATGTACATGTTTATAGAGGGGCCACAGATATATCAGATCACTTTTTAGTTATAGCTACAGTGGGAGTAAAAGGTAGATGGGATACAAGGAAAATAGAATCAGTAAGTAAAAGAGAGGTGAAGGTTTATAAACTAAAAGAGGAGGCAGTTAGGGTAAGATATAAACAACTATTGGAGGATAGATGGGCTAGTGAGAGTGTAGGCAATGGGGTCGAAAATGTATGGGGTAGATTTAAAAATGTAGTGTTAGAGTGTTCAGCAGAAGTTTGTGGTTACAGGCGAGTGGGTGCGGGAGGGAAGAGGAGCGATTGGTGGAATGATGATGTAAAGAGAGTAGTAAGGGAGAAAAAGTTAGCATATGAGAGGTTTTACAAAGTAGAAGTGATGCAAGGAGGGAAGAGTATAGTGAGAGAAAAAGAGAGGTTAAAAGAGTGGTGAAGCAATGTAAAAAGAGAGCAGATGAGAGAGTGGGTGAGATGTTATCAGCAAATTTTGTTGAAAATAAGAAAAAGTTTTGGAATGAGATTAATAAGTTGAGGAAGCCTAGAGAACAAATGGATTTGACAGTTAAAAATAGGAGAGGAGAGTTATTAAATGGAGAGTTAGAGGTATCGGGAAGATGGAGAGAATATTTTGAGGATTTGTTAAATGTTGATGAAGACAGGGAAGCTGTGATTTCGTGTGTAGGGCAAGGAGGAATAACATCTTGTAGGAGTGTGGAAGAGCCAGTTGTGGGTGTAGGGGAAGTTTGTGAGGCAGTGGGTAGAATGAAAGGGGGTAAGGCAGCTGGGATTGATGGGATAAAGATAGAAATGTTAAAAGCAGGTGGGGATATAATTTTGGAGTGGTTGGTGCTATTATTTAATAAATGTATGGAAGAGGGTAAGGTACCTAGGGATTGGCAGAGAGCGTGTATTGTTCCTTTGTATAAAGGCAAAGGGGACAAAAGAGTGCAAAAATTATAGGGGAATTAGTCTGTTGAGTGTACCTGGTAAAGTGTATGGTAGAGTTATTATTGAAAGAATTAAGAGTAAAACAGAAAGCAGGATAGCAGATGAACAAGGGGGCTTTAGGAAAGGTAGGGGGTGTGTAGACCAAGTGTTTACAGTGAAACATATAGGTGAACAGTATTTGGATAAGGGTAAAGATGTTTTTGTGGCATTTATGGATTTGGAAAAGGCGTATGATAGGGTAGATAGGGGGGCAATGTGGCAGATGTTGCAGGTGTATGGAATAGGAGGAAGGTTACTGAAAGCAGTGAAGAGTTTTTATGAGGATAGTGAGGCTCAGGTTAGAGTGTGTAGGAGGGAAGGGGACTATTTCCCAGTAAAAGTGGGCCTTAGACAAGGATGTGTGATGTCACCGTGGTTGTTCAATATATTTATAGATGGGGTTGTAAGAGAAGTGTTGGGCTAAAAGATAAAGAAGCAAATACAAAGTGGGAGTTGTCACAGTTGCTTTTTGCTGATGACACTGTGCTTTTGGGAGATTCTGAAGAGAAGCTGCAGAGGTTGGTGGATGAATTTGGTAGGGTGTGTAAAAGAAAATTGAAAGTGAATATAGGAAAGAGTAAGGTGATGAGGATAACAAAAAGAATAGGTGACGAAAGATTGGATATCAGATTGGAGGGAGAGAGTATGGAGGAGGTGAATGTATTCAGATATTTGGGAGTGGACATGTCGGCGGATGGGTCTATGAAGGATGAGGTGAATCATAGAATTGATGAGGGGAAAAGGGTGAGTGGAGCACTTCGGAGTCTGTGGAGACAAAGAACCTTGTCCATGGAAGTAAAGAGGGGAATGTATGAGAGTATAGTTATACCAACGCTCTTATATGGGTGTGAAGCATGGGTGATGAATGTTGCAACGAGGAGAAGGCTGGAGGCAGTGGAGATGTCATGTCTGAGGCCAATGTGTGGTGTGAATATAATGCAGAGAATTCGGAGTTTGGAAATTAGGAGGAGGTGCGGGATTACCAAAACGATTGTCCAGAGAGCTGAGGAGGGGTTGTTGAGGTGGTTTGGACATGTAGAGAGAATGGAACGAGACAGAGTGACTTCGAGAGTGTATAAATCTGTAGTGGAGGGAAGGCGGGGTAGGGGTCGGCCTAGGAAAGGTTGGAGGGAGGGGTAAAGGAAGTTTTGTGTGCGAGGGCTTGGACTTCCAGCAAGCATGTGTGAGCGTATTTGATAGGAGTGAATGGAGGCATATGGTTTTTAATACTTGACGTGCTGTTGGAGTGTGAGCAAAGTAACATTTATGAAGGGATTCAGGGAAACCGGCAGGCTGGACTTGAGTTCTGGAGATGGGAAGTACAGTGCCGGCACTCTGAAGGAGGGGTGTTAATGTTGCAGTTTTACAACTGTAGTGTAAAGCACCCTTCTGGCAAGAGAGTGATGGAGTGAATGATGATGAAAGTTTTTCTTTTTCGGGCCACCCTGCCTTGGTGGGAATCGGCCGATGTGTTAATAAAAAATAAAAAAAAAAATTTGTAAGTGCTTTTGTAAGTGTATTTTTGGGGGTCTAAAAGGACTAATCTAATTTACATTATTCCTTATGGGAACAAATTCGTTTGGTAATGGCACTTGAACAGCATTCTGGAACGAATTAATTACATAAACCCCCGAGGGGGGGGCAACTGTATATATAAAATACAGCGGACCCCCAGTTTACGATAGTCTCCAAACTCGCCCTTTTATGTAAGTTTATTTTTGTAAGTGCTTTTGTAAGTGTATTTTTGGGGATCTAAAAGGACTAATCTAATTTACATTATTCCTTATGCAATAGAAATAATAGTATTTCTTATCCTAAATTGTGGGTAATGGTGTTTGTGGATGATTGCGAAGAGAGTGGATATGCATGGTGTGGCCCTACTGGGCTGAAGTGGATGGTTGTTGGCAGAAGTGGATGGTAGAGGTTCTGGTACTAAAGTCGATGGTTGTATTGGAGTGTGCATAAATGCTGTAATAGATCACTGGGCTCTTTTACCCTGCAGTACATTATACAGCTGACAGTAAGACATCAGCTGGTCTAGACCCAGTTTCTTGAATGAAAAAATGACATAATCCCGGGGTCCACTGTATGCAATAACTTTAAAACACTTGAAATTTTGGAAAGTTTCCAGACATAATAGAGATGTGCTCACAGAGAATGTAAACAAACCGGGTGGAACGCGCCGTATTAGAAAGACGGGGAGCCATATAGCAAGTTTTGGCCATAATTTGTAATCGCCCTATTAGTGGAACACCATAAGGCGAAACGCCATAAAGCAGGGCCCTACTGTATTGAGGTGTATCGTTTTGTTAGTCCTTTTGTTATTAGGCCCTGTCTGAATTGCTTTTCATATACAGTGGACCCTCGGAAATCGAACGGTTCGGCAATCAAACATATCGAAACTACAGTAAACCCTCATTTAGCACGGTAGTTACGTTCCTGAAAACATCTTGTTAGGTAAAATCATGTTAGATAATTAGAAGAACTTATGGGAAAAATAGGGTTATGTTCCTGGGAGTCCCCAAAAAGCCAAACAAGTTTTTTTTAGACCAACAGATCTTGCAAAAATTGAAGGTGAATATGTAATTGTAGTTCATTGTCGTGATATATTACTGCTTAAAGACTACAAATGCAATAGAAATAAAAGTATTTCTTACCCTAAATTGTGGGTAATGGTGTTTGTGGATGATTGCGAAGAGAGTGGATATGCATGGTGTGGCCCTACTGGGCTGAAGTGGATGGTTGTTGGCAGAAGTGGATGGTAGAGGTTCTGGTACTAAAGTCGATGGTTGTATTGGAGTGTGCATAAATGCTGTAATAGATCTCTGGGCTCTTTTACCCTGCAGTACATTATACAGCTGATGGTAAGACGACATCAGCTGGTCTAGACCCAGTTTCAAAGCACTTCTTCTAGATTTGTTATTGTATAATTATACTATTACTGTCAATAAATAATATCTACCTATCATATTTATTCCAGGATAATATTAGGCATAACATAAATAATGTAGAAGCATGATAAAGATGCATAAATTAATAAAAACTGACATAGGTATTGAAGGTCACCCCAATACATAAGGGAGGAGATCAAACAGACCTGAATAACTACAAGCCGATATCTAACTTACCCCTTCTCTCCAAAATCTTTGAAAAATTAATTCATAGACAAATATATTCCTACCTCACCTCCAACAACGTACTCAACCACTGTCAATTTGGATTCAGGCCTAATAAAAATACAAATGATGCCATTATACACATGTTAGAAATAATTTACACTGCCCTTGAGAAAAAAGAAATCCCAGTGGGAATCTTCATTGATTTACGTAAAGCTTTTGATACAGTTGACCATGATCTGTTACACTTAAAATTATCACACTATGGTATAAGAGGACACTCCCTAAACTACCTAAAATCATACCTTAGCAACAGAAACCAATACGTGTACACAAATGGAGCTAGCTCCAACACGCAAACTATTACCGTAGGTGTCCCACAGGGAAGTGTTCTTGGCCCACTACTCTTTCTCATTTACATTAACGACCTACCAAATGCATCTCAACTACTCAAACCCATACTTTTTGCAGATGACACTAAACAAACAAACAAATTTTATTTCATTGCAGATTACATGGGTATCGGTAGTTACAATGTAAATTGAGTGCAAGGAGAGCCACTGACATGCCATGGCATTAGGGGCAGCTTATTCTAGTCCTTAAAAACTATGTACTTAATATTAGAGAAATTTATTGAGTTTATTCTAGTTAAAAATTATTTTCAAAATTACAATATGATGAAATTTTACTGTTTAAATTATTATATAATGATATTAGATATTAGATTGTTACAGGTGTTAAGATTCTTGAATGATAATATGGAATTGAGATTATCTTAAGGAAAATAACATTGAGCATTTTTGACATTAACTTATAATATGAGTAGGGGGTAACAATAGTAAAATATTATTAAAAATTGAGATTATCATATAGGAAAGTAACAATGAGCATTTTTCAAAGTAGTTTATAGTATGATCATTTAGTTTTGGGTGAGTAGGTGGTTTTTGAGTTGAGTCTTAAATTGATTTTCAGACAAGATTATCTTAATATTTACTGGTAATGAATTCCAGATTCTGGGGCCCTTTATGTGCATAGAATTTTTACATAGGTTGATATGAACACGGGGTACAGTATATCAAAAAGTGATCTGTGTCTTGTGTTGTGGTCATGGGTCCTATTAAAGTTGGTGAGGAGAGTTTTGAGCAGAGGGTTTATATTAGAGTGTAAAGTTTTATATATGTAGTAGGCACAAGAGTAAGTATGAATGTTTTTTACGGTGAGTAGTTTGAGACTTTTGAATATTGGTGGAGTATGCTGTCTAGAGTGGGAATTTGTTATCATTCTGACTGCGGCCTTTTGTTGTGTTATGAGTGGTCTAAGGTGATTTAACGTTGTTGATCCCCATGCACAGATTCCATAGGTGAGATACGGGTAGATAAGTGAATGATATAGTGCAAGGAGAGCTGATTGAGGTACATAATAGCGTATCTTTGATAATATGCCTACTGTCTTCGAGATTTTCTTGGAAATTTGTTGTGTGTGTGTTTGGAATTTAAGGCTACATACGTTATCTCTCACCCAATCCCAGACACACTAGCCAACACTGCAAATACTGAATTGCAGAAAATATCTACCTGGATGATGACCAACAAACTTACTCTCAATATTGATAAAACCTATTTTATCCAGTTTGGGAACAGAGCTACAAACGCACCACTTAACATAATGATAAACGGGTCCCCTATCGCAAAACTCACAGAGGGAAAATTCTTAGGAATCCATCTTGACAGTGGCCTCAAATTTCAGACACATATACAACAAATCTCCAAGAAAGTCTCAAAGACCGTGGGAATACTATCCAAGATACGGTACTATGTTCCACAACCAGCTCTCCTTACCCTATATCACTCACTCATTTACCCCTACCTCACCTATGGAATCTGCACATGGGGCTCTACATCAATAACTCCTCTCAGACCACTAATAACACAACAAAAGGCAGCAGTTAGAATGATAAATTCTCACTCCAGGCAACATACTCCACCAATATTCAAAAACCTAAACTTACTCACCATACAAGACATCCATACTTTTTACTGTGCCTATTACATACATAGAACACTATGCAAATATTAACCCACCACTCAAACTTCTCCTTACTAATTTTAACAGGACACATGACCATAACACTAGATACAGATCACTCCTCGATGTTCCCCGTGTCCATCTAACACTATGTAAAAACTCAATGCATATAAAAGGCACGAAAATTTGGAATTCATTACCTGTCATTGCCAAAGAAACCCTACCTGTACCCCAATTCAAAACGATGCTAAAAAACCACCTTCTCACCCAAAGTTAATTGCTCAATATCAAACATTCCCAGCAAAGTAGAATAATCAAACATAAAAACCTGACTAATCAATTGAATGTAAAACCTGTTATGAATATTACATACTTAGCTAATTATTTCCACAACACTTACATTATAATGACCACGTAAACTAACTGCAATGCAATTAATTGTTTTAAATTGTTATCTCACTCAATTAGTTGCATTGCTACAATTAATTGATATGTTCAACTTATATTCAAACTTTATAACTTAGATATGCAACTTTACTTATTTTATAAATTATCAACCATAACTTTTTACCATGTAGTCTAGAATTAAGTAGTCCTAAGAATGCCCGCAATGCACAGCATATTAGGGGCTTTTGGCATGTACATCTCATTAATAACTAAGTAATAACTATGTAATAACTATGTATACTATGTCTACCATATACTATAATTGTACCATGTCTCAATAAAGTATTATTATTATTATTATAAGGGTGGGTGGGGCTGAGAGGGAGAAGGCGGAGCAGTGTCTCAGTTGCTCATGGACCATCATGGCGTGAGGATATGTTAGCTCATGGCACTATAAAGTATTGTAAAATAATATTATTACTATCAATAAAGGTTATCTACCTATCATATTTATTCCAGAATAATATTAGGTATAACATAAATATCATAGAAGCATGATAAAGATGCACAAATTAATAAAAACTGATATTATATAGAGGTATTGAAGGGTAGGCGGGGCTATGAGGGAGACTGCGCTAGCAGTCTCAGCTCAGTTACTCATGGACCACCATGGCGTGTGGAGGTGCGAGCTCACCGCACTAAAATATTGTATAATAATACAGTGGTACCCCGACTTACGATATTAATCCGTCAGAGAGGGCATATTTTAAAGCGAAACAATCGTTAAACGAATCAATTTTCCCCATAAGAAATAATGGAAATAAATTTAATCCGTCCAAGACTTCCAAAAGTAGTTAAATAAATATTTTTTAGAACTTTTGGACATTAAATAATAAATAATTGAATAAAGAATACATAAATACACATGCAAATATTGTACAATAACATGTCACTTACATTTATTGAAGAGTTGTTGATGTGTGGAGGACGGGAGGAGGGGAGAAGGTGGAGTAGTATGCTAGTGTTTGGAAGGGGAATCCTTCCATTAACACTGCAGGTACCAAGTTCTTTTCTGGGGTTACTGGCCTTTTCTTTGAATGCTACACTCCCTGCATGAATGCTACACTCCCTGCATGAATGCTACACTCCCTGCATGACTCTACACTCCCTGCATG